>CM060837.1:65880000-66137500 GCA_030762175.1 Metallyticus violacea
ATGTTCAAAAAAATTACCATACAACAATAAATGCTGCATTATTAAAGCAAATTACGAAACAAAATTTAAAATGATGCAATGAGATTTTTTAAAGAAAATATAGATTAATGGGTGCCAAGTCAATTTAAGAAATAAGAATTAACAGAATTAATAACAGAACTACATCCAAAGTTTTCAAAATATTACCTACTAGATGAGAGAAGAATTGCGACATTTATAAGCGAGAGATAAAAAGATAAAACAACACAGGCACAGTAGAATTAGTTGTAGTAGATTATAACAAGACAATATACTCATAGAACATTAAAAATGGCTAAATTACATAATTAAATTTAATGTCATGTATATATTACTTTAATCTTAGGAATTTCTCTATCGTCTTTTGCTGATTCGTGTTTTAATTTCATATACCTGGGGGGGGGGGAAATTTCAGAGATTTTACAACAGTAGTATAATACACAAGATTAAAATGGGGACCTGAGAAATAAACTCCCCACAATTTTTTTATATAATAACTAATATAACGCCATTTTATATCGTTTTCTAAAAATGTTAAGAGGCACTGCGATATCAATTTCTATTTCATGAATTTATGTAAGTTGCCCCATTTGACAGTTAGGTATGGGGAAATTATAATTTAAAGTTTAATTTGATAAATACTGCAGGGACAATTTAAAAAGTTATCACAGTTTACACATGAAGTTTAATAAAATACATTTCCGTATTATTTTGAATGTGGTTTAAAGCTCCAATTGTAGAAATGCCAACCAATTTTCTTAACTCATGAGGCGCGTATTGCTTTTTGATTATGCAACATATTTACGTAATAAAATTTATGAAATAATTTATAGCTTACAAAGTATTTATGCAATTGGAATTACATTTGGTATACATATTAACTTAATAACAATGCAAACACAGTAAAAATATCAGAAAAAGTGATACAAAAATGTAGAATTTTGAAAATTCACTCCCAGAATGTTATCGTAACATTCACAAAAGAAAATTTTAAATGCACATTATCTATGCCTTTTAATTTAACTCTTTGATACTTTGCCCTATTATCCATGTTGAACTTATTATATCTGATAAAATAAATAAAGTCTTAAAAAAACCTGCAACCGTGACATCAATCGCTCTATCTAACTGTTAAAACAGAAGCTCGGCACATTCAGTAGTATTTTCAACCATTTTTTCCCTATCTCTACCTCTAGGTAACAAAATTATTAAATAATATTCATAAAAAATTACATTTATAAGCACCAAATCGGATTCGTGACATTTCATGCAGGGCAAACATGCAGGGAATTAAAGTTCGTAAGGATTGGTAAGGGAAGGCCATGCAGGTCAATGAATGAACACGAACAAAGTTATTTGTGTTTCGGTACGAAAGCAGACAGAAGATATGTACTTTCACTGACTTAAGAGAGTGAAATCAGTAAAAACTAACGATGTACTGCAAAGCTAAACTGTCCTAGCGCCTGAAATGGAACTTGGATGTTTTATGCATTATATAATTTTTATAAACATCTAGTTAAAATGTTGATTTTTCCCCACTGAAAATGGTGTATTTCTTTAACTATACCACTATTTCTAAATGATATAAAATCACCACTCCATTTTCTCGAAAATAAAACGGGAAGGAGGAAATATCCATAGAAGACGGACTATTTTCTTCAACCTAAAACAATATTATCAGAATGGGTTTTGGGGGCAACCCTTTTAAGAAAACATAAAAGAAAAAGGGCCAATATTGACATAACTGTTAGAATCTTCTTCTTAAAAAGAAAAAAAAAAGTTTGTGACCTGAAGGAAAGTGAAAACAAACGGAAAGAACAGACGGGATTGGACGTCATTTGACTGCTACTTGCCCCATTTGATGTGTTGTCGTTACAACTCGGAGTAATATTGACTGACATTCTTTGCATGAGATATTCGTGTATACATAATTAATGTACTTTTTGGATATTGTAAATTTTAGGCCAATATATTATCAAAAATTCATATAATTTTACTAAAACGTTCCTAACTCTCAAGAAAATCCTCAAAACTTTGGCGTTTTTTTTTTTTTTTTTTAATGATACGTGCTAGTTACTGCCCAAATCGAGAAGTAAACCCGATTACGTTACTTAAAGCATATATATATATATATATAATAAATAACCTTTATTACTTTACCTGTTAAACGGAGTAGTTACACTGGAAAACAAAATCGAAGCAGTTTTGAAAATCTTCCGATAAAGTATGTAATATTACACTTAAAAACACTGAAACTTTTATACTGTAACTACACCACAAAGAACACTACCACTGCACTTAACACAATTGCACTAAGTTTCCTTATTTGCTAAAGATGTTGTCATAGGTATGTTAGACTATCTTAGTTTTTAAATTGTATATGTTTTGGCTAAACACAGATCTTCACATTTAACGTTCCATTTGTTTTCAGTTGTATATAGCACTACTAAAGTCAGCCTTAATCTCGCACACATTAGCACTATAACGTTGACAGCCGCTCAAGTCACTGCCTCATTGTTACCATAGTTCTACTACTCAAAATCAGATGCTGACTTTATATAGGAAATTAACCGTAGCAATAATTTCATGAAATATTACATTATCCCGCGCCGTCCATGATCTAGTTGTCTCGACGGGGGGTGACAGGCAACTGTTTCGCCGACCCCGCCACGGAAAAGCCGCATGAGGCGGCACAGCCGATCTTAGCCGAATTTGTGCGATTGCATCCGGTATTGCCGATGTGCAAAATGTCTGTTAAGAGAGCGGCTTTTTTTCTTTAGGGGGTTTAAGATAACCAAGATTATTAAAGTTTTTAAAAAGTTACTCTTTTCAATGCTACCAGTGTGGCTAACTTTAGAACACATTCTCTCGTGCCTTTCGTCCATCAGAAATGTTCAATAGAGGTCTCCAATTACCAGTGTTTATCACACAAGTTTTACCATGGTAGGATTCACATCGATTTGAGCGCAATTTCTGTGATGAACACTTCATGCCAGTTGGAGTGAATATAATGTTCCATTCTGAAAATAGTGCGGTGGGGGTCGAAACACATAATTTTTCTGCTTCTTTTTATTTTATCATCTTCGTGCTGAATTGTATCGATTGATTTTATACATACTCCCTAATCATTTGTCTAGAAAATATTGGAGGTCTGTTGTCATATGTTTTCGATTTCCAATTACCTTCTTACATATTTACATACTACATTCCATTTGAATTTATAAGGTTGGTACACAAAATATTTCTAGGTTTTTAAGTTGGTAGGTAGGTAATTATGGTGTATTTGACAAAGGCGAAAATAATGAAGTATTCAATGAAATAATGCGCTTAATTAGTAGTAGTAGTAGTATTTATTATTCCAATTAAACTATGTATGCATATATTGCACATCACAGTAGCACGTGTCGCAAGACCGTTCATGCTCTTGTAAAACACTTCATTTCTGAAATTTATTCTAACAAAAGAAAACAATAATATTAACGAGGCCTCTGAGTAAAATTTGCCGGCCGTTTCACGCTCTGGTTTGAATGGGATGCTGATGACCTGAGATCTTAAAGAGCGTCCGTAAATAAACCAGATCAAAATAAATAAATAACAATAACGTACTTACACAGACACAAAATGCCCAGGTTTAGCCAGTTTAGTCTTTTCACAATTAAGTCCCAACATGCCAACCTCCCCCTATAAGAGGTCAAAAATGAATCCGGGAGAAATTTTATTCTAGTATCTTCTGTCTGTGCACACTGCAACGGGTGGCCGAGGTCGTTAAGGTGCGGACTCGTGAGCGGGAGGTCTGGGGTTCGAATTCCGCCATAAGATGAAATGATATATTGAGAAAGGATTTTTTTTTTTTTTTTTTTTTGCTAAGGAATGAAACGTTCTAAGCCTAGAGTTTAGGGCACCTCCCCGGTATTTGCCAATTATGAGGACTGAGGAAAATCTGGAAAAAAAACTCAGTCAGGTAGGACAGTCCTGGCGGGATTCGAATCCCAGATTTTACGCTCTCCTGTTGTTCATAATTATATGTTGTACAAAGAGATTTTCATGAAACACCTCACAGATGACATATGTTTAAAACAATGGTACCAAATATACCTCTCTTTCAGAAACAATTTTAACTCTCTGGGTGATATGGTGGCTTCTGTTAAACATTTAGAAAGAATTAGAAATGTAATAAATTCCTTTGATTCCGATGACCGGAGTACCTCAATTCAGAAGTTGGGGCTAATTTTTATTTCATAGCCACACTTTTCACTTATCTTTCTTCTTCTGGAAGCAAGTAGTATAAAAATGTGTTTATCATTAATTGCTTATAAGACAACAAATCCAAAGTATTGTCAGTTCATAGTTATATCTGCAGAATTGTTAAATAAAAGCTTAGAACATTATTTGCACATATTTTGGATATAAACGTAAATATTCGAAGTACAGGAAATTCTGGGTCACTGCTGTAATGCCAAGCAAACAAATCATCCCTAAATGTTTTTGTGCTCGTCCTATACGGACATCCAAAGACTGACTCGGCCAAATCTAAAACACCTGATTGTAGAAAATATGAGCCCAACAAGGCTGTGAGTCCAGAATTTAAATCACCCCTTTACTAATATCGTATATAAATTATGGAAACATTGGTTTTAACTCCATATTTTGATGCATATATCTGAAGTTTTAATGACATAAATGTGTGCACATTTCAGTGAATTTTAATGCATGAAAATCCGGTCTCTACTAATGACGTTATATAGCCATATAGCATAACAGTATAACAAACTACCGGGTGTCGCCTAAAACTTGCACCACAAATATTTCTGAAATGGAACGTGCTAATGATGTGCTTTTTTTTTTTTATTGATTTATTTATGGACGCTCTTTAACATCTCAGGTCATCAGCGTCCCATTCAACTCAGTGCGTGAAATGGCCGACAAATTTTGCTCTGAGCCCTCTTCTTTCAGGTTTGACGTTTTTTTTTTTTTTTTTTTTTTGTGCCGTAAATCAACGACACGGGACCCACGGCTTTCCTTCCCTTCCTAAGGAAGTCATACTTAGGATTTTAGCCCGAAAAAATGCCGGGTTCGAACCCCCGATCTTGGGTTTAGGAAGCAAGTATGGTAACCACTACACCACCAGGACCGACTATTAATTATGTGCTGCTTTACAGAGTTGAAGCTTAGAGAGGGGTTCATAATTTCAGCCCATGTACAGGTATTAACAATTATTAGAATAAGTATTTCGAATAAAGTTACATTTTGCAAGTGGAACAACGCCTATTGACATCAAGAAAATAGGAAATTAGAATGGAAGTGGTATTTTTGCACGATTCTGATGCAAGTAGTTTACGAGCTATAATGATATGAACACTTTAAACATCTGTTGGTGTCTGCCCCATTTAACTGCTTAGTTACTAGGCTAGGATGTTCGTATGTTTGTTTACCTTTTGTTTCCTTTACAATGATTGCGCTGAGACTTCCTTGGCAGTATTTTATGATAGTTCTTGCATTAGGATGTGTTGCAAGATGGTATTTACGAATATTGAAAAAGTCAACGCTTAAGTACAAAATGTAGCACATGTCTTATTGCACATACAGAAATTTAAAAAAAAAATTAAACATACGAACATCATAGTCTAGTAACCAAGCAATTAAATGGAGCAGGCAACTGTTTTTTTTTTTTTTTTTGATTAATTTATTTATGGACGCTCTTTAACATCTCAGGTCATCAGCGTCCCATTCAACTCAGGGCGTGAAACGGCCGACAAATTTTGCTCAGAGACCTCTCTTTCAGGCTTGAGATTCTTTTTCCTGCCGCAAATGTACAACACGGGACTCACGGCTTTACTTCCCTTACGAAGGAAGCCATACTTAGGATTTTTACGCCCGAAAAAATCCATCGGTCCTGGCCGGGTTCGAACCCGCGTTTTGGGTTTAGGAGGCAAGTATGGTAACCACTACAGCATCAGGCCCGACAGGCAACAGTAGATATTTAAATGTTCATATTATGATAGCTAGTAAACTATTTACATTATAATTCTGCATGACATTCTAATTTTCTCTAGTTTTATTTTCTTGTCAATACGCATTGTTCCATTTGAAAAAAAAGAATGTATTTTTTTCAAGAAATGTGCATTGTAATACTTATTTATATCTGTGCGTAGGCTGAATTAATAGCAGGTAGCATATCAATAGTCCTCCCATTTCGGAAATATTTACGCTGCAAGTTTTAAATGATTCATCCTGTACAGTGCACCTTTGTATGAGAGGTATTTAAATAATGTTCCTCTGACATCATTCTTTCCTCTGAGGAACTTGGGAATAGCCTCCAGAGAAATGACTTTATTAGTACTTCTAAGTTGGTTCTCTTGACCGATTCCTGCTTTAAAGTAAGTCATTAGTTCACCTGGTGAATTTTTTCCTCATGCCTCATTGTTCGATGTTTCAGTTGATATTTATTGAACTTTTGTAAACCGGTTTCTTCTGAATGTGTGCTGGGCAAATATTTAGTTCCTCTGTAATATCCGAGGTTGTAACCTGAGCGGTGTTTCAAATATTATTTTTGTTGCCTGTGTTTGTTTGTTTGTTTTTTTTTTATTATAATTCAGGATCTTCATCTCGGAGTCATATATTAGATCAATTAGTTCATCTTTATATAATTTTAAATGTTTTTCTTTAAGAACTTGTGATATATAGTTATTTTTATGATTTTATTCGTAATATTAAATTATGTATTTTCTCACTAATGTCAATTTCTTGGGTAGAAATTCAATTTTATCCCTCAGTGTCTAAAAGTTGCCACTTGCTGTTTTACTGCTCCATTTTATTTTAGATCTGATTATTTTATTTTCCTTTAAACTCCATTGCGTTTAAAGGAATCTGTACATGTCAAAAGGAGCCGTCAAATAGAATACATACGATGTTTCGCCATTAGCACATCGTGACATATCCAGGGTGGTGGTGATTTGGTTTATTTATGGACGTTCTTTAACAACTGAGATCCCAGCGTCCCATTCTACTCAGTGCGTGAAATGACCGACAAATTTTGCTCAGAGGCCTCTTCTTTCAGGTTTGAGGTTCTTTTTCGTTCACGGGACCCAGGGCTTTACTTCCTTTCCGAAGAAAGCCATACTTACGATTTTTACGCCCGAAAAAAAATGCATCAATTCTGACCGGGTTTGAACCCGCGATCTTGGATTTATAAGGCAAGTATGGTTACCACTACACCAAAAGTATCGACTTATATCCCAGGGTAGAGTAATGATGTGCTCAAGATTCATCCCACGTAATTACCGATTTTTAGGAACTCCAAAATTCAGAATGTGTCCTCATTACTTTAAATAATCATCTATGGGAAATATTAAAACAACAACAATAATAATAATAATAATAATAATAATAATAATAATAATAATAATAATAATAATAATAATAATAATAATGGAACGTAGGCAGCGATTTTAGAGTCAGTAAGTGCCAAAAGCTGCTTTAAAAAATATATTTCCCAACAGGAGGAAGAGTTCTTCAATAACTATAGGGACCCTTGCCGAAAACGGCAGTGATGATGGCGTGACAACTGCATTACTCGGCTAAATTACACACTTCGACGGATTCCTGTGGAAAAGTTGTTTAATAGGGAGCGAACTGGGCAAGTAACAAGTAAAAAGGCTATGATTTGATCTTTTATGGTTAACTGGAGTTCAGAGATTGGTAGAACAATTCAAATGTTAATATTTTATTTAATTTATTTATATGAATCAAAAAATGTATAATAGTGGAATATTAGTAATCTTAAATTTCAAGGTAAATTCTTTGAAATGAATGAAATATTCATTATACCATGGTTATAGAATTCGTTGAAAAACCCAACCGCCACGGGATGGCCGAGGTCGTTAAGGCGCGAACTCGAGCGGAAGGTCTAGGGTTCGATTCCCATCAGGACCGTCCTTCCTGATTAAAGTATTTTCCAGGTTTTCCTCAATCTTTATAAATGGAAAATGTCGGGGAGGTACCCTAGACTTAGACCTGGAACGCTTCCTTCCTTAAAGAAAACCCTTTCCCAATATATCATCCCATGTATCATCAGTGTCCACCGCCTCAGAAGAAAAATGAGCCAAATAAATAATTGAAAAATCAATATAGAACTTATCAAGAACAAAACGGAATAAAATACCACACAACTACAGTCAAACTTAATGAAAAGATAAATGTAAAATATTATACATACATTAAAAAGTTAATTAGATATACATCACTGAAAATGGGCCAATCTCCAAATTTTAAACGAGAATTATTTGAGTAAGCCCTGCTGGAGGATATCGTCGCAGAAAATGGCACACGACTTCCCAACCAGCTGGACGATAGTCTTAAACACTCTCAGTTCAAAAGTGCGCATACCGAAAAAGGATAGCCAATTATGTGCCACCAATTAGAGCTTTAAGGAAAGAAATGCCACGCAGCTATCTAATGGTAAAAGAAGGAGGCAAGGCAAGGTTCCTAGTCGAGTAAGAGGGCACAGAAACTTAGCCTTGCGATGAATACAACACATTTTTCAACTGGGGGAACAGTGTAAGTTTAGACATCGATTGCAACATAGCATTTTAGGTATTTTTTTTAAATAGATTGCATCAGGTTTAGTGTAAATGCAATTGAAATGGTGTCCCTTTCAGCACAAAGCTTCGTATTCCTGGGATCTGTTTGTTTCTGTATCAGCGGTGCAGATTAGTACAGCATCATTGTTGTTGTAGGTAGATACCGGACGCCAGATTGAGGCTTTCGGCTCCGAACGGAACGACGTAGAGTTCTGCAACTTTCGAACCCTTCCGATTCACACAGAAATCATTAACCGGTTAGTGCGTGCAATTAGCTGTTTCCATTACCATCCAGTTTTACAATTGAGCTGTTTTATAAGCCTGACCTGCCACACTGCAGAGAGGGCTGCGTACTGCTCCTGAATCTCCAGGCTGGCTTATGTACTTCTGAATGTGACATTCGTTGGGAGTAGAAAACTACAAGGGAAATGCGCCTGTGTTTTGTTTTCTTATTCCTTGCCTCCTGCCACTTCTTTCCGTAGCTTTTTCTTCTTTTTCTTGTACAAGTTCTTCCATTTACTATCCTTTCTCTAATTATTCAGTATTTTTCTTCGTCCTTCCTTCCCTGCTGTTCTATTTTCCTACTTTTCCATTTTCTTCTCCAGTGCTCCCTGCTGGCGTGCTTAATCTTTCTCTCTCTCTTTTTTTTTCCATTCCCACGTTTTATCTTAACTTTTATCACAAGTAATATCACGAGAGAGCCTTAGATTGAACGTAGTGAGTGAATTTATCTGGATAGCTCAGACCCTTGAGTGATATTTATTAGGACTATTTTACGAATAAATTAAGAATTTAAATATAATTCCTCTAATCTGGCTGACACAATTGTAATAATTGTATATTTGTATTTAACCTTTTCAAGCAATCTTGCGACAGAAGAATGTCCATTGTCAGTAATGCCAATAGAGAAGAGCAAAATAAGGTTTTAGGACATTTCATTAATAAAACGACTATAAAAGTTATCTATATTTTAAATTTCCCTACGGAATCTATAAAATGTTGTACTTATGAATATTTATTCTATTCAGAAACCGTGAGACTGAAATGGACAAGAGTCGACTATTACAATCGCTACCGTTCCATTTTCTTACGCCGACTGAGAGAGAGAGAGGGAAAGAGAGAGAGAACACAATATACAGTTCAGTGCCTATTTTTCTTTGTATTCTGTGGTTTGGAATTCCTAATGATAAGACCAATTTGTACATTTGACGCATCACCAAAACGCTTTGAAGAATCCTCCATTTTGTGTTATGATTGTCGATTGTCTCTAACAAAAAGGGTCAGTGATGCGTGTTCAGGAATTATATAGTGGAGGTATAGAGTTGGCTATACTGACCACAAGAGAAATGCACGACGCGTGAAAAAACGGATTTGATACTTTTTATCGATACTTTCACTCTATAATCTGACTGTGATTGGTCAAAATTCAAAGTTTTGTTTCGTTTCATTGGTCGATTTTAAGATGACGATGTCACATGAGTGAAATAGTTTAAAGTAATTTCAGCACACTTTTCAAATCTTTGAGAGGTACCCTAAACTTAGGCCTTCCTTAATATATCCTTTCCCAATTTACCATTTTACTACTGATGTCTCAGTAGTAAAAATGGGCGTTAAACACTATTTAAAAAAAAAGATCAAACTTCAAGGTTCTTTTCACAATTTCCCTTGACATTCATAGGGTTATTCATCACAAATATATATCAGGGTCACCAAGATGTCCTCAGACGTCTCCGGGACAGGGAGAGGGACAGCCATGACCTTGGAGAGACAACTGCAACGCGATAGCGCATTCATCGTTCATCACAATTTTTGCGCTATAAACAAAATGATTGTTCTTCCCCATCCTTCATACTCCCCTGATTTGGCACGCGCGTACTTTTTTATCTTCAAAGCTGAAATCCACGATGAAAGGACGAAAATTAGACTCAGTTATGGAGATGAAATAAAATTATTAGCAGATAAAAAGCACGAAATCTCGAAAAAGGCACACCAGGACTGCTTTCAGAAGCTTAAACACCGTTGAGAGGGGTGTATTAATGGAGGGTGGTATTATACTTAATACGGGGGGAGGGGTAGAGCAAATTTTGGGGTTCTTAAATAGTTTGGTATTTCCAACGAAAGTGAGAATTTAAAAATAAGAAAATTAAATACCGGTTAAGTATAATACGGGAGAATCAAGCTCTCCTGCGAGCAGTTTGTCTAAGGGAGCAAATAAGGAAAGAGTGAGATACGAGATGGACATCAAAAATAAGGAAAGCCTTAGACAAAAATGGATTGGGGTATATTTGATTAAGGGAAGAGCACATTACACCAAATAGTTTGCGAGATATAGATAGTCAAAATACTGAGTCTCAATGCGCAGAGAAAGTATCGCTTAATCTGCAGGCTCAAATACATCCAGGGTAGGGGAGGGGACATAATTTAAATATCTGTGGTAGAGAAGAAAGAAGTGGTCTCGCATGGTTCAGATTAAGGGCTTGGAAAGGAAACAGTGCTCTCAGGGAAAGGATTTGCCCATTGTGAGGAGAAAGCGATATCTGGAGGCATATTTTAGCAGAATGCAGGGAAACGGAGATTTTAAGAAATGAGCATTTATCACTAGAAATTTGATCATTTGCCTGGAAGTGTTCGTGCATGCGAGATACACAATTTGGGAGTATTTCTAGAGAAGACCCGACAAAGAAGGTTATTAGCTATAGAGAAAAGAGGGGAGTTGGGGAGGAGGGTGTGGGTAAATGGAAGGGGGCTCAAGAGTAAGAGTTGCATTTATGTTTATATATTTGTATATAAAATTATTAATAGATAATGTAAATATTTCGAAGTATTTGTATATTTGTATGTATGCATGTAGATTTGTATGTATGTAGGTATATATGTATGCGTATGATCATTTTGATTGCAAAAAGGAGGACATGTACCAATGTACAGTCGTAAGGCCCATGCGACAGTTGTATTTATTTGAATGTATTCTAAAACTGATGCAACAAAACGAAGACACTTGTTTTACTTGAATGTTTAACAATCTAGTGCACTATTACTTTGTATACTATTGTTTCAGCAGTTTCCTTCTCTCTCTCATCACTCACTGTTGGCAATATTTGGCTTACTTCTGTGAAACACTAACACGGCATTCTTATCTGATGGGAAAGTTCGTGTTGTCGAGGAAAGAAGGCTACCAGTTGAGTGCACTTGAAATTCACGAGTGAGTCGAGATGCCCGAAGCGAGTTTGCTGGAATTTTCTTTCTCCTCGGCCAAGAGGACAGAAAATCTAATTTCTTTTTCTGTGGGAAGAAGGAAAACGGACGTCTAGCATACAAATGGAGCTTGTGTCAATTAACGTGCGAGATCCGAAATTCCGATGTCCCAGTGCTCGACAAACTCAACTTAAGAACTGTCCAAGTTTTCGCTGACTTTCTTACATCCCCGTTAGAGAATTGCTTAGTAATTAATACGCTATATAGACCTCTGTGTCTCAATAGTTACATTCTTATATTATTTGTAACTGTAAACATATATCTAACAAGCTATGTGTTTAATCCATGATCTTATCCAGTTGATATAAATTTTTTACTTCCTAGAGCAAGAATGCCAGAGATGTAAAGTGTGGAACAAATCTTAGTCACCTTGCCTTACCCACCCAGTTGTGAGTGTCTAGCTTTTTACTTTCGTATAACAGTTGTATTTTGCCATGAGATACCTGGCAATTCCCCACTGTTACTTTCGCAACTAAAAGATTGAACAGAAACTATGAGTATTTCCTGTTTCTCATGTTATTAAGAATATCTTACTCACTTCTACCCCCGGCCTCAGTTAACACTAAACATGTGCCTATTGAAAGAAAATGCAGAAACGTTGCAACATTGGTTTCTTGAGTGAACTCTGATGCATCGCACTCCTCACATGTATCATATCGACATAATACAGAGTGTCCCACATAAAACCGGTACGCCTCACTACATTCATAAATAGATGTTGGCCTCACTGCCACTCTGACACTAATTTTTATTTAGAATTTGGATACAATGCGCTCCGTAATTATTAAGAGTTCGACTGTTGAGTTTAACAGTAATTGTCGAAAATATCGCGGAAGTGTTGTGAGCGAAATGGTGCAGTTTTATTTGAACACCACATTGATATTGTGGAATTTTATATAAAAATAGGCTCCATTAAGAGATAAATACATTTACGAGGCGAAATACCGTGGTATCAATTTTCCTACAACCAGTATGATTCAAGATCTGCATAAGAAATGGAGGACTACAGGGTTCGTTGGGAATGTTAAGAGGAATAAGCGTTCGATAGTGAAGTATTCGAAAAAATTCGCATGGAGTTACGAAAAGCCCAAAATATCGATAACGAGAGTATCTAAAACAATTAGTATAAACCGCAAACATGGCAACTAGTGCTAAAAGAGCTCAAATTCCGAACATTTCGTGTCACCGTAGAGCTTAAATTGAAAGAACCAGAAAAACAAGTTATTTATATACTTGGACCCCATGCTCTTCTTTGAGAGATGCCCGGTTTTATCCGTCTGGTTATGTTAACCCACAGAAATGCTGATAATCCACATATTATGCATGAAGAATCTCTTAACTCAGAGAAGATAGGTGTATGGTGTGCAGTGTCAGGAATGCACAATATCGGTCTCATATTTTCAATGATACGATCAACCGCATAAGATATCTGCACATCTTTACATATGAAAATATAATATAGTGAATGACAGTGAGAAAGTGAGGCGTACCGGTTTTATGTGGGACACCCTGTATAAATAAGCAACTGTGTAACTGAAACCTCAGTTCCAGGGATAAAAATTCAGCAATGCTTTTCCCGTGCTATCGTGGTGCTTGCGCAGTTTCAAATAATGCATGTTACAATATGTCACAGCTGGAGCTTTGACATTTCGACCTCCGACCACAGAAAATATCTATCGCACAAGTAGGCGAAACGAAGAAGGAACCCAGTATATCATGGCCTACCAGTACGGAAGTTTTTCTATTTAACGTGTTAGTCAGAATTTAGTAATTAACAGATATATAACAATTTAATTGTGTATCATTCATCTTCAACTTCAAGATAAATAATTTGCATATAAAGCAATGTTAATATTTCTTTAATACTTCTATGTGTTTTACTTTCGATTCCTACTATTCCACGCCACTCCCCACTGTTACTACACTCATCATTTACTCAGAGCCTTCTACATCTTGCAAATGTTCATTTCTCCTATGTTAATTTAAGGTCCTTCATTTTCTTTAAAATGTGCCATCGCGTCTACGTTTTCCATTATTACTCAACAAAATGTTATTTTTCAGAGCCATCTGTTACATATTATTACTGGGGAGGAATAATGAAATTTCTTAAAACTAATCCCTATGTTTAAATTTTACGAATATACGAGCATGCAAGCAAAAGTATCTGCTTGCGTTAGGTTAGGTTAGGTTAAGTTAGGTTACTTTATTTTAGGTGTTCGCTAAGTTTTCTATAACAATGCTATCTTAAATCTATTCTTAAGAGGTATCCGGCCCAGCCTGTCTATTCCCACTATTCTATTCTATTCTATTTCTTGCTGTTGTCAACAACGACGTCACCACCACCCTCACCACTCAAACGTTATTTTACAATAGCTTCTGACAAACTCACATCTTCTCCTGATGACTTTTGCTACAATTTTATGTAAGTTTTGCAACTTTCCGTCCACTTTTTAATACCATTGGGCGATTAGAGATTTTTTACCAAGTCAATTATAAATTATTCCAAATTATGTACTTGAAACACACATCCATAATTTGAATTGCAAATGAATGAAAGATTAAATTTAATTTTACACCCACAACACTTGATGCAAGCAGCATTAGTCGATAAGAAACGCTTCAACGTACACGCCTTAGGCAATCCCTTGGGCTTTTCCATTAGGTCGGTACCTAGTTTCCAAAACCAGCCTCTTCCCTTTACGGTTGGAAGCAGTCAAAAGACTGGAATACTATGGAACAGCGTTATTCATCTCCATAATGCTTCCTAACTGATGGGGAATACACTTCAGGGATTTGGCTGGGAAACATTTGAACATCCTCCTTACAGCCCAGATATTTTATACATTTATGGCTACCTGAATAAAGACATTCGTGAACATCAGTTGGAAAAGGGTGAGGACATGTATTATTGGGTACAGTTGGTATCCGTCAGCAATAATTAATATTGACAGTCTTGTCTCCCAATGGGATAAATATGTTAAGAGGTATATAGTTATTTTTAAGCTAATAAATGTAAGTGATAATTTTTGGCGTCTGGCCCTTGAGGGGCTGCTAATAGTACAATAAACAAAGCATCTGCAATTCTAATCTCAATGTTCTACTGTTCAGAGAACAAATACCTATCTTACACTAACAAAACGTGGAATGAAATTTCATGTTTGTAACACGGGCAGTTGTGGCAAACCCAAGAGAGATACATTTACAAAGCTATTCCAATTAAAAGCTAACTGCCCTGAATGCCAATTATCACTGTGTACAAATTTAGCAGACAGGATGCTCCACTTCAAGAACCCGCTGCCTGTATCCATGCATACATCCCGCAAATGAAAGCTACAGACTCAGAAAGTACTAAAAGTTGAAATTCTTCCTGACTCCTGTTTGAGATACCCATTAAAGGATTTCTCAAGGATTGGAAAAGAAAAAATTCCAGAAACATTTTGCAGAAACTAAATACTGGTAGTTGAACTTGGGCAATCAGTCGCAGTTTGCTGTTACGAGATCCAAGCATAATTTCTGTCTTCGTGTTTGCGGTTAAGAAATAAGCATGGTCCAAGTCTTTATATTGTCTAGGGTTTGAGATTGCTGATAAATTCACGAACGTAGTGACCCTCAAGTGATATTTATTAGGAGTATTTCACAAATAAAATAAGAATTGAAATGTAATTCCCTTGGCTTACAACGTGGTAATAATTGTACATTTTTATTATGTATACTTAACCTTTTCAAGCCATCTAGCAACAGACGAATGCCGATTGTCAGTAATGCCAATAGAGAAGAGTCAAATTGGGATTTGGGACTATTTCATGAATAAAATACGAATAATATTGTGTGTGTGTGTGTGAAATTCGCC
This sequence comes from Metallyticus violacea, assembly GCA_030762175.1. Lineage (NCBI taxonomy): Eukaryota > Metazoa > Arthropoda > Insecta > Mantodea > Metallyticidae > Metallyticus > Metallyticus violacea. Next base: position 65,895,703 of record CM060837.1, read on the forward strand.
CACGGATATTAACAATTGTATAAAACGTTACACTTACTTATGAATTACTACCTATTCAGAAACCCTAAGAATGAAATAATAAGAATGTAAGTCGACTATTGCAGTCGTTACAGATATATTTACTAATATCAACTGAAAGAAACAAAACAGAGGAAGCATTTTATCATTCTGAACAACGTGTTTATTCAGATTTATGGTTGCTTAAGCAGGTATTGTTACATAATATAAAATGATTTCGGACTGTTTGATTATTGCTTCAGTAAACACACATTAGTTAGTTAAATTTACAAATACTGAAAACACAGAAAAGTGGTCAGTGATTCGTGCTCAGGATTTATATAGTGGAGGTGTAGAGTTTACTATACTGACTACAAGACAAATGCACGTCGCTTGATAAAACGGATGTGATACTTTTTTTCCATAATTTCATTGCGATATCTTGTCAGTCAGTCTTGTCAGTGTTTTTGAGTAGTGTTTAACGCCCGTTTTTACTAGCGATGCACTACAGGAGGTGTACACTGATGATACATGAGATGAAATGATAAATTGGGAAAGGAATTTTTTTAAGGAAGGAAGCGTTCCAGGCCTAAGTTTTAGGGTACCTCCCCGGCATTTGCCAGTTATGAGGACTGAGGAAAACCTGAAAAAAAAACCTCAGTCAGGGAGGACAGTCCTAGCGGGATTCGCACCCCAGACCTCCCGCTCACGAGTCCATGCCTTAACGACCTCGGCCACCTGGCGGTCGGTCCAGGGGTTGTAGTGGTAACCACAATTGCCTTCTAAAGCCAAGATCGCGAGTTCGATCCCGGGCAGGATCGATGGATTTTTTTCGGGCGTAAAAATCCTAAGTATGCCTTCCTTCGTACATTTACGGCACGATAAAGAACCTCAAGCCTGAAAAAAGAGACCTTTGAGCAAAATTTGTTGGCCGTTTCACGCCCTGAATTGAATGGGACGCTGATGACCTGAGATGTTAAAGAGTGTATAAAAAAATCGGCTCTGTATGGTCCAAATTCCAAATTTTGTTTCGTTTCATTGGTCGATTTTAAAATGACGTCACTTAAGTGAAATAGTCACACATATTACAGTGTGTTAGTGAAGTAAATGTTAATGTACTATATTGATTGATTGATTTATTTATGGACGCTCTTTAATATCTCAGGTCATCAGCGTCCCATTCAACTCAGGGCGTGAAACGGCCGACAAATTTTGCTCAGAGGCCTCTCTTTCAGGCTTGAGGTTCTTTTTCGTGCCGTAAATGTACGACACGGGACCCACGGCTTTACTTCCCTTCCGAAGGAAGCCATACTTAGGATTTTTACGCCCGAAAAAATCCATCGCTCCTGGCCGGGTTCGAACCCGCGTTTTGGGCGTAGGAGGCAAGTATGGTAACCAGGACCGACGTACTACTATATTGAAACATTACCCTATTCAACAGAGATAAAAGTCAACAGGAATAACCCTCATACATTAGAGGTACTTAAAGAAAATAGTACAGAAAAGTTGGAAGTATTACAAAAGCAGAAATGTTATTAATAAATGCAAATTTCATTAAAAGATTTCAAACGGAATCCACTTTGAACAACTTCTATAACAAAGGTTAGTACTCATTATTAAGTAATACTAATATTGTGTACAGTGAGCATGGTTTATTATAATAGTCATTTACCTTGGTAATTGTGACTTCACTTCCGCTCACGCGATAATTTTCACGAGTGTTTAGAATGAAGATGATATACATTTTGCATGCAACGTTTTATGTAATTTCAGCAATGAAATATTTAATGACGTAGTAGATATGACATATTATATTGCATGGTATCTCGTACTCGTTTCTATGACAATGTTATTCTGTTTTTGTTTTGCAGAATTCAAATGGAAATTGATGCTAATTCCGCAATGTTTGATATTGAAAATACGGATATTATTCCAGAAGAATTATAGAGGAAACTGAGGTAGCTGAGAGTTTGTTAATCCCTCAAAAATCGAAAAGTGTATACGAAAATGAATATGACACATTCTGTACATGGAGAAAAGAGAAACTTGTTAGTTTAGTTTAGGAAAAATCTTGTTTGCACACGTTTTTTTTTTTTTTTTTTTTTTTTTTTTTTTGGAGTAGTGTTTAAATCCCATGTTAACTTCTGAGGCACCACAAGCGGTGGACACTGATGATACATAAAATGAAAAAATAAATTGGGAAAGGATTTTTTTTTAAAGGAAGGAAACGTTCCAGCCCTAAGTTTGAGGTATTTCCCCGGCATTTGCAATTTATGAGGACAGGGAAACCTGGAAAAAACCTCAGTTAGGGAGGACGGTCCTGGCGGGATTCGAACCCCAGACCTCCCGCTCACGAGTCCGCGCCTTAACGACCTCGGCCACCTGTGGCGGTGCTCTTTCTGCTTGCGGTGCTACAGGCATTACAGTAAGGCGCTGGAGTATGCAGATATCCATTACCTTACCTAAAATATCGACCTTAAGGCTGCACTCTCGGCGACCACAAGAATCTCATCTGTGTAAATCTCATCTTCTGGAGCATGTCTCACACCCAAAAACGTTCTTCCGACGCTAACACACGTGCATCCAGACATGAAAGGCACCATCAATAACCAGAACAGAAAGAGGAAGAAACTGTCGCGCGCTGTTCTTTCTTCTCTGTCTCTCTCTTTATTCGTTGTTCGTTGTGAAAGTTAGTGAAAAGGGATATCAATTATCCGATTTTTTCTTTCATATGTTATACTTCCTTTCCAGTTGAGAAAGTTGCCTGTGGAAAGGCAGTAGTAATTTATGGTGGTGTTTTATGATATAATGTGCGTACGGCTCGTATTGCCGCAGACATTTGGTTTAAATGTAGTGGAGTCGTCTGCTGTCATCCAGACCATTTGGCGAGTTTGTCTTTCTGCTCTGCGCTAGTTATATTCACGACAGTTCATAAAAATTCAGAGTGCCACAGCGCTGAGTGTGCGTTCTGTTTCCTTTACATAGTAATGTTGCATTTAACTACCATCCTGAATCAAACTAAAGTACTCATATATGGGAAGTTTGCATGTGGAATAAAAAGTAACGCCTGAATGAGAAATGATCTTATTTAGATGATGGTATTTCCCAGAAATAATCCTTAGACTGTGCCCTTGAATTAATTATCTGTACTCATAGACACTTAGAAAAGAAACTGCGTTTCAAACAACCCGTCTATTGCAACAAAGGGCATCTAATTCTACACACTTTGCATAGAAAAGAGCCAAGATTTAGCCAATTGTCTTCCTGTGCAAACAGATTCCAACATGCTAACCTATCCCCATTCCACTTAGCAAACATAGCTCCCAGAGCAATCAGCCTCCACTGTTCGGTTCCTTGGAAGTCCATTAGAATTTCTCTGTCAGCACATATTCTCTATTTAGCTTCATCTGTTATTTTAATCGCTTTCCATACTCCCAATATAATTCAGGCTAGATAGATTCTATATATTTTGAGGACATATGGAATATAAATAAATATATACTAATACTAGTAGTAGTAGTAGTAGTATTTATTTCTCCTGCATCAGCACACAACATTTTTAACAAAATATACACAATTAAAAAACATTAATTTGGAATATAACATTAAAAATTGTTTCGGAAATTCCAGAAGGCACTAACTCCGATCAAAATTTATTCCAATTTGATTGCCTCATCCCCCAGTACCCGGTTCATCAGCTGCTACCTACTGGAATATTCAGGGGACCGGGCTCTGATCCAACCAAAAATAAAATACAACATTAAAAATAAGTTATACATTCAATACATTAATATATATTAACATATATATATATAAATATATACACATACACCCCTCTACTCCGTCTGATCGCCACGGGTGGCCGAGGTTGTTAATGCACGGACTCGTGAGCGCAAGGTCTGGGGTTCGAATCCCGCCAGGACCGTCCTCCCTAACTGAGGATGTTTTCCTGTCCTCAAAAATGGAAAAGGCCGGAGAGGTACCCTAAACTTAGGCCTGGAACGTTTCCTTCCTAAAAATAAAAAATAAGAAAAAATCCTTTCCCAATATATCATTTCATGTATCATCAGTGTCCACCGCCTGTGGTACCTCAGTAGTAAAAACGGGCGTTAAACACTATTAAAAATGCTCCATCTGATTTTCAATTTTTAATGGTGTTTAACGTCCATTTTTACTACTGAGGCACCACAGGCGGTGGACTCTGATAATATATAAGATAAAATGATAAGTTGGAAAAGAATATTATTTATGGAAGGAAGGAAGCGTCCCAGGCCTAATTTTAGGGTATCTTTTCAACATTTGCCATTTATGAGGACTGAGGAAAACCTGGGAAAAAAAAAAAAACAGTCAGGGAGAACAGTCCTGGTGAGAATCGAATCCCAGACCTCCCGCTCAAAGTCCGTGCCTTAAAGACCTCGGTCATGTGTGACGGTGATTTTCAGTTCATTGCCTAAACTAAGTGATATATTCCCTCTGCATTCTGTCTCTATATCTGTTAGTTAATTTCCGTAAGTATTTTTTGTAGCTTCCTACTTGTAATGTCGCCCGTGATAACAGAGCTGGTACCGGTATATCTCGAACGGTATGTGACAGTCGACGAAACGTAGTTTTCCACTACACGCCGGAAATAAAATAGTGGAAAGAATGCATTGCAACAGGAGAAAGCGCCCCAAAGAAGCCAAAAATAATGAAAGCAGACGAAATCTATGTTTAGTTAATTTCAGGTGAGTTTTTTTTTGGGGGGGGGAAATGGCAGAACCATAATTGGTGAGCATTAGGCACTGTTATTGGTGCAACCAAACGAAGCGATAGAGCAGAATGTCCTTATTTGTTGAAGAAAAAGATCTTGTTTTATCATGATAACAGGTCGGTCAAGGTGTGAAATCCTTCCTCATCCCCCATACTCTATAGGTTTGGTTCTCTCTCCAGCTGTTTCTGTTCTCCATTTGTATAAAATAAAGAAAATGTAACCGAAAAATGTGTTATTTTCAGAGCTGAGGAAATCTCATTTCATTGACTAGATAAAAAATTAGAAAATCGCTGGAATAAGTGTATAAATGTCACTATTTTTAGAATTTAACTGTTTTTTTTAAAAAAAATGTTGATTTATTTTCTTATTAAACAGCTCTCGTGAAGCATTTGTTTTTAGTCAATATATGCGGAAAAGTATGTGAATAGAAACAGTGTCGTGAAGTATTTCCTATCAAGGGTACACAGCTGAGAGTTAGCAGAAAGGAAAGGTTGTACTAGTGATAATGAGTCAGCAGACGATTGTTGAAATATGGAAAGTGAAGTGATTGTAAAGGGCATTATTTTCTATTGCACATAGTAACTCACACTTAATGACTGGTAGATCGTTTATAATTCCAAATGGTCAAATAATTCATTATCTATTTGTTAAATCATTTAAGGAAACAGAAGTATTCGGGATAATAAGCTGAGAATATCTACAGGCAAGAGATTCTCGTCAAGGAAATATTGGATAGCATTCCATAGCTTCCCTCGAATAACCAAAAGATTTCATTCTAAAACCAACCGTTTGAAGGTTAATGTTACAAAATTTTGAATTGTTTATTAAATATTGACGTATGTTGCATTGGAAACGAAATATATTCTTTCTGTTTCAACAACATTTTCACACTGAGGTCGACTGTGCGAAGCTGGTTCCTTCTAAAAGGCGGTAGAATGAGAACTGTAATGTCAATCTGTTCGGACAACCCTCGATGAAGAATGCTAAATTAGCGCCATCAGGAAATTGGCACTCGCTGCTGCTTCTAGTAATGGCGTTATTAGCTCTTCAATGGCTGCCCACTTACAATTTGAACCAAGTTCTTCACAGTACTTGCCTTATTTGGACAACACTCTCAAAATGGAGTGAGAATGAGCTGTTCGTTCTTTGAGGGCAGCTTTTGCATTCACCGTCACATTACTGTTGTTCCTGGTTTATTGCAATAGTACTGGAGTCTCTAATTACACTACCTAAATTAAATAGGTAATTGAAGAGCGGCCGTTAAAAAGCCTATAAATAACAAACCTAACATTTCCAGAAACTTTAAAAACAAAACAGTTGAGAGAGTTTAACAATTTTCTTTTTAACTGTTTAGTGAAGTGTACAACCGAGTTTTTCATATTGGAAATAAATATTGTAGTCAATAATAATAATAATAATAATAATAATAATAATAATAAAGAAGAAGCTGGTAATATGGCCCCTGCTGCAATATGACAACCCTGCTTTTTATCCATGTATTATGCTGACATCTAGTGAATGCTACTTCAAACTATTCTTATCGTGACCGTTTTTCACACCAGTGTGTGTCGGTCCTGGAGATGTAGTGGTAACCAAACTTGACTTCTAAAACTCAAGATCGTGGGCCAAATCCGGTCAGGATAGATGGATTTTTTCAGGCGTAAAAATCCTAAGAAATGTCTTCCTTCGGAATGGAAGTAAAGCCGTGGGTCCCGTGTCGTACATTTACGGCACCACAAAGAACCTCAAGTCTGAAAGAACAGGCCTCTGAGCAAAATTTGTCGGCCGTTTCACGCCCTGAGTTGAATGGGACGCTGATGACCTGAGATGTTAAAGAGCGTCCATAAATAAACCAAATCAACAACACCAGCATGAGCTCTTCCTGCAAGTGTTGTAGACACAATGTGTTATTTTCTGTTTTACGGATTATTGAAGTTATTGTTGATAAGTATGTCATGATTTGCTTTCTGCTGAGCGTCCTGTGCTTCCAGAAATGTCGTACATGAACTAGTATTATTAATAATGTAACTTGAAAACCTGTATAGCTATTACAAAAGTTATTTCTTTAGGTTATTGTATAAAATGGCGGTAATGAAAATATTTTGGGTGTCACATTTGATGCAGATCTTTTAAATAACAAGTGATGAAATTGTATTATTTCAGATATGCTTGACCTCCTGCAACCTAAGAAAAGAAACCACTGGGATCCAGAAGCAACGATTAAAGCTAAAAACCGGTTCAGGAGTTTTCAGTTCTTAACTCTATTTTAAGGATTTGGTTGCAGGAACGAAGACGTCTCCATCAAGAAGGTGACTATTTTACCTGTTGGGTTAGAAGAAGAACTCGTCAAGTATCTCCTTGTTATGAAAAGTAAATATTATGGTTTCCACAGAAAAGATGCCTATCAACTTGCTGAACGAAATGAGACACCTGCTGAGGTCAGTCTTAATGTTCCTTCCACCTCGGGTGTTAAACGGGCATGTTTCTCCAGAACATACATGTCCTGTTCCTCAGTCAAAGAAACCATGGTCAGAAGGCATCTGCAACAGCTCACATTATAGCCTGCCCATGGAATTTAGCAGAGAAGGAGAAGAAACGCAGGACCAAGAAAGATAGACATCACTTCCTGATGCATAGAAAAGCGAAAAATGCAGAGGAAGAAAAGAACGCTTTGTTATAAACATGACGAATTTGATGTTTCTGATGATCATGTGCCCATTGCTACTGACAGCCCTGAGGTCGAGAACAATCGCCAAACGAGGGGGACGCAGAGGCATTTTCTGTAACGGAAAACTTTTGGAAGACAAGCGAGGAGAAGAACGTGTAAAATATGGCGTCATATGCCTGCGCTGGGTGTAAAGGAGCAAACTATATTTGCAAATACTGTAAAATTAGTCTATAGACTACCTCCTGAAGGCTGTTTTTCATCTTTTTAAGCAGCCTTAGATAGTCTGAACATTAGCAAAACATAGAAATATAACTTAACTTGTTCAATTTTGTCTTACTTTGTCTTTCCTTCCAGTAATTGTTCTTAATACATTGGGGGGGGGGGCAATTTTCCAACACATTTGGTCGTGAGAGAATAGTTACATATGCTTACTATAAATAAAATATATAAATAACTAGTTAGCACACATGTTTTAAATGACTCTATGCGATGCAAAAATATATTATCTATCTACTAATGTATGTTTTGAAAATATAACGGGTAAGAGCTCCTCTCAAAGAGCCAGAAAAAAAGGGGGTGCCATATTACAGCTGAAATTATTTACTTAACAGATAAAGAATGACACCAGATAAGGGTTTAGTGAAGACAATAATCCTTATCGGCGAGGCCGGAAACTTATGGACCTACCCTCGTACTTTTATGTGCGTAAATCTTCAATATGGTACCAACTGCTTTACTGACCTTTCCAAGGAAGCCATAATTATGATTTTTACGCGTTAAAAATCCATCGCCCGGTTTGAACCTACGGCCTTAGGTCTACGAGGCCACTAAAATACCAGGGCCGACTAGACAGCAATTATCCCAAAGGAAAATTGCGATTGCGTCGGTTATCACTCAGGAAAGTGCCTCTTTTTGTGCTTTCCACAACAAATCGGACTTTCTTATGGCTTTGGGCAAAGAGCTACAGGTTATATGTACTTAAAAGAACTGTCACACTGTACTTCAACTGTGTTTTGTAAGTAGATCCTCAATAATGTAATAGAGAAATTTTACATTCTGCTGTAATGTTTATTTGAGTTCTCAAAAGGGCCTGTTTGGAGTGTTCATAAACCTAACATTGTTCACGAAATGCCCTTTCGCGGTGAGAAAATTGGTGTGAGCGGTGAAAGAAGTGTAGTACTATTATGGCCAATTTTTATGACATGACAGTTGATAACACATGTGTCAATACCGTTCTGTCCCCTTCCCTTTTAAGGGAATTAACTGACGGGGAGCGTAATATTTTCAACAGAACTCTGCCACAGATCATACAGCTCATGACAGAAATTGAGTGTTCATGGAGGACAAAGTTATTTTCAGTCATTTTTGAATCTTGGTTATTCATTCAAACCTTGTGATTTTTTTTCTCTAGAGTAAATTAAAACACATAGTGCCTACATATAAAAACCACAAATGCCTTGGAATGTTTCTCCTTAAAGAAATTGCCTTTATTTCTGAAAACAAATGTCAATAAAAATGTTTCAACTGCTTTCATTCACGAATTGTTAATGAAAATGTATGTTTAGCTTGGTCACCGTACATTCTCGCTGATAGGAATTAATTCTCCGCGTACTGATATGCACAGTGAGAGGAGTATAACGGGCGTTAAACACTAATTAAAAAGAGATAGTATAGGTGTCACCAACTATATAGAGAGAGACAAACGAAAAAAGATAATACTCCTTAGAACTTAAATAATACCTTCATAGCCTTAAAATTCAAATACCCAATGATTACGACAAGATATCTGTATTATAAGACATAAAGAACACGTCAGCATATTTTGTTTTCTTCTCTATATTTTTTAAACGTTTCGTTTCACCACACTTTACCATTTCTATTTCTAAAAGTCATTTTTTTACCAGAGTTGGACGCTTCGGTTGTGTCTGAAAGTGCCTGGCTGTGCGGATTTTTTTTTATTTTGGTTTATTTGCTGACGCTCTTTAACATATCAGGTCATCAGCGTCCCATTCAAATCAGGACTTGAAACGCCTGACAAATTTTGTTCAGAGGCCTCTTCTTTTAGAATCGAGGTACTTTATCGTGACGTAAATCTACGACACGGGATCCACGGCTTTATTCCCCTTCCGAAGGAAGCCATACTTAGGATTTTTACGCCTGAAAAAAAAAAGCATCGATCCTAGCCGGGATTGAACCTGCGATCTTCGGTTTAGAAGGCTAGGTATGGTTACCACTACACCACCAGGACCGACTGACTGTACGGAGTTGGGCAGGTTTAAAAACATAATGTGCTACCTGATCATTTTTTTTAATCGTGTTTAACGCCCATTTTCACTACTGAGGCACCACAGGCAGTGGACACTGATGATGCATGAGATGAAACGATAAATTGAGAAAGGATTTTTTTAAAGGATGAAATCGTTCCAGGCCTAAGTTTAGGGTACCTCTCCGGCATGTGCCATTTATAAGGATTGAGGAAAACCTGGAAAAACCCTCAGTCAGGGAGGACGGTCCTGATGGGATTCGAACCCCAGACCTCCTGCTCACGAGTCCGCGCTTTAGCGACCTCGGTCACCCGTACATGGTACAGTAAAAACACATAAGTACAAAATGTAACATTTGTTTTATTGGAAATTTAGAAAGAAAAAATAACCACACGCACACACTAAATAAGAAAAGTAAACATACGAACATCGTAGAACTGCTTACATATAATGGAGCAGACAACTGTAGATATTTAAATGTTTCATATTACTATAGCTGATAAACTACTTGCATTAGAATCCTGCAAAAATACTATACACATTCTAATGTGCTCAGGTTTTGTTTTCTGGATATCAATAGGCTTTGTTCTATTTGAAAAAATGTAACTTTTTTCATAAAATACACATTCTAAATAATTATTAGCATCTGTACATGGGTTGCAATAACGAATCCCTGCCTGAACTTCAATTCTGTGAAAACAGCACATCAATGGCAACTCCCATTTCAGAAATATTAGCGGTGTGATTTTTAGACGATTCACCTGGAAGTATATGCACCACCTGAGACGTCCCCATTCCTTACGTTTGTTTCCAGGAGCTATTGTCTCGAGTTTTACACAGATTGTTGTTGTGTTACAAAGCTAAATAAAGTGTTTTGAAAGATTTTTAGATAATTGTTGTGAAGCAATATATATTAATTTGGGACTAATATCAGTTACCTCAATATTATATATGAAATAATAATTATCTCATGCAACTCTCCAGCAGCGATTATCGTTTGTTTCGTTAATAGTCAGCTGTTGCTGAAAAGCAGATTAGTGCAGTTTCGACAGAACTCATGAAATAATTGCTTTATCTCGCTTTGTCTTAAATGAATTTAAAGACAGTGAGCACTATACGAACTTACATTCTAAATCCTCCTCTTTGCACCATTGGAAGAGAAAATTCAAATTAATAAACATAGGAAGACTTTATGAATTCGTTGTGCCGATTTCAGACTTTAATGAAAGGGCCATCGATAAGCTTGTTGCCATGAAAAACACGAAAATGAATGTTTGGTTTTTGCTATGATATTAAATTATCTTTATGCTTGCGTGTTTTGTTTAAATAGGTGCGTTGCTATGATATTAAATTGTCTTTATGCTTGCGTGTTTTGTTTAAATAGGTGCGTTGCTATGATATTAAATTGTCTTTATGCTTGCGTGTTTTGTTTAAATAGGTGCGTTGCTATGATATTAAATTGTCTTTATGCTTGCGTGTTTTGTTTAAATAGGTGCGTTGCTATGATATTAAATTATCTTTATACTTGCGTGTTTTGTTTAAATAGGTGCGTTGCTATGATGTTAAATTATCTTTATACTTGCGTGTTTTGTTTAAATAGGTGCGTTGCTATGATATTAAATTGTCTTTATGCTTGCGTGTTTTGTTTAAATAGGTGCGTTGCTATGATATTAAATTGTCTTTATGCTTGCGTGTTTTGTTTAAATAGGTGCGTTGCTATGATATTAAATTATCTTTATGCTTGCGTGTTTTGTTTAAATAGGTGCGTTGCTATGATATTAAATTGTCTTTATGCTTGCGTGTTTTGTTTAAATAGATGCGTTGCTATGATATTAAATTGTCTTTATGCTTGCGTGTTTTGTTTAAATAGGTGCGTTGCTATGATATTAAATTATCTTTATGCTTGCGTGTTTTGTTTAAATAGATGCGTTGCTACGATTATAATTATCTTTAAGCTTGCGTGTTTTGTTTAAATATGTGCGTTGCTATGATATTAAATTATCTTTATACTTGCGTGTTTTGTTTAAATAGATGCGTTGCTATGATATTAAATTGTCTTTATGCTTGCGTGTTTTGTTTAAATAGGTGCGTTGCTATGATATTAAATTGTCTTTATGCTTGCGTGTTTTGTTTAAATAGGTGCGTTGCTATGATATTAAATTGTCTTCATGCTGGCGCCAGCGGCTACTTCTCAACATATTAATAGATTTTATGCCTATACTTAAATTATCTTTTGAGTACTTCAGAACCGTGGTCTTTGTTCATGCTAAGCAAACTTTGTCAAGTATCGACAAAAACCCGCGGTTGAAAAACAGAAGAGAAAAGAGATTTTAGAAGTTCTCGGTCTTCTGTAACGATGCTTGTATAACGACTAAGGGTCGTTTTTGTCTCTCTTAGCGGGCCACTTTGTAAGTTGGTACAATTGCTACAGACGTTGATGGAGGAGGTCCGACTAGAACGCTGTGCTACAAATTTCAAATCGTTAACCGTTGTCGGTCTTTCGTTAACAAAGGATCTGCATTAGGGCTGGTACGTAAAATTTGCAAATGTAGAGCGTTTGTTTCCTGTCTTTTACACGCTTAGAACAGAACGAAGGCTGGGACTGCATTAAGGCGTTGCCTTGCCTGGGGTACTATTAAAGAGAGACTACGGTGTATTTCCATTAAACTTAGTTATAAACAGCAGTAGCCCGTACTATTTTAAAAAAAAGTAGAGCAATACTATACAAACTGTTTACGGAATGCAAAACTAATATACAATTTCAAGAAATTATGAAGACAAGATAAAAAAATATTACAAACGAACTAATTATATTGCAGAATGTAACTAAATAATCATAAATAAATATATACGTCCTTAAAGGAGCTGCGTAAATTTACAGCGTGGTCCTTATAAAACTGAACTATACATTTTTGTTAAAAATCTTAAAAATAAATGGAAATTAATAATAGTTTCAATAAATATACCTTTACATATGAGAGCTAGTGAACAAAGACCTGTATTTATTTACTTTTTTACTCTTGTGGAGATGCGGTGGTGAAACAATTTTTTATGAAAACAACAGATTTCACATGATCGGTGGAAGCGCATATGTTTTCGTACAGAACACTAAAAGTCGACTGAGTAAAATGGAGTCGCAAGTACGCTGCTCTGAAATTTTGCTTCCGTCTGCAGAAATCCGATATGAAAGTGTTTTTGCAATGTTACATCTAGCATCAGAGGATGATGTTCACCCACAATCAGCCGCACTTGGGTAGTTCAACTTTAAATAGTTTAACAAGGGGCGTGTTTCAATTACCAAAAAAAGAAGACCAGAAGATCGAGCGTACGTGGCAACCACAGATTCTTGGTCCTCTAAAAATACTGGATTGTTGTCATTTCATATCTAATTGGTGGCAAGTCGTTCTATCTTGCTGGAAGCAAGCCTGTATCAGTTGCATATCATTAAGTTGTTTTAAAAAGTATATAAAATTCACAAATATGTATTAGTTTTCAGTGTTTCCATAATGGAAAAAAAATTGACACAAAAAACGTCCACTTTTTGCGGATAAAGGGGCGACTCAAGGCTCTCACACAAAAGATGGTTCTAATTCGGATACCTTCGGCCTTTAAATGTTTAATGCCTATGCTCCACACCTACAGCGATTAATATATGTTAATCCAGTTAAACATTAAGCTGTGTATCAATGTAGATTTTAATACTGAATTAAAATAGCGTAATAATTATTTATAAAATAATGATTTGAAATATTTCCATAAAGCTTCTACAACGTTTTAAAATATTCACACTTGAGTATAGCCTAAGCTTAAGGTTACGATTAATAAGGTAAGTTATAGTTTAGTATGTATTAAGTTGAGTTTCATTGTTAATATGTATCAACCTATTTATTAAAGTAGGCTACGAACATATTATGGAAGTTTATCTGAGATTATATAAGAATAGTTGAAGCTAAACGTACCTGAGAAATAGTTTCACAACTCTTCTTAGTGGGAATGACTCTGCAGTTTTCTTTTCGTTCCTTAAATCGAATTTTGAGTTGTTTCTTAAACTGAGATATATTATTTCTCTGCATTATGTCTCTATAGGTATATTGTCACGACCAATTTCGTGACGTGGGGGTGAGTAGTGGTGAGAGGTATGATGGAAAATACTTTACGCTTGGCAGATCCATTTATTAATTATATATGATTACAAGTTACACCTGTAGGTGTTGAGTTGGAATACTACAGGCTATGTAATGTTGATACAGGTTCCTACATGACGGAGTTCTCACCTTAGGGGATGTGTCGGCCGTTGTAGAAGGAAAGGTAGAATCACGTCGCCATCCATGACGTCGATCCTGCAGAGCTCGCAGCAGCGGCAACTACGGCAGGGCCCAGCGGACGAGGACGTTGGCGATTAGTCTAAGAGCGCCGTCCGTAAGCTCTGCAGCTCCTTATATAAAATATGCTTGCCTAGGGGGGTCTCTACATTATCATGTCGGCGTTACCAATCATGGTCTACCAACGCCCTAGATTTAAAATGTATCAACCAATACAAGAATACTGAGTAGGTGTTCTGAATACTTCCTAGTGACGCATGACAGGCTCCGGGTGCATGGTGCTAATGTCATGGTAAAGTTCCTTAGGGAGTGCCATAGGAAGTGGTTAACCAATTGATTCTTGCAACATCTTTGTGCTCTCTCAACCAGCAATGTTAACTTAAGTTAAAGAATATCAATCCTTATGAAATAAGAAACGTTCCAAAAGTATATTAATTTAGTTATTTATGATGCTCCTCAACTGTGTATGTGACAATATTTTCATCCCATTCGAATGTTCTGTGAAATTCTTTTAATTTTCGTTGCTCATTATTTGATACCAATTACTAATTGATGTTTCTAGCATAAAACCCTTAACGATGTGCAATCCCGTTTTATTGTGATTAACCAGTATTTAAATATTCTAATTTTACAATGAAAAGTATCCACATATTTCCTAATTCAAGTTAAAAACAGACAATTTACAATATTCCTTCATACTTCTAAAACTAGCTTTAGAAACTCGTTTTGTACTTTGGTTGGCCCGCTTTCTCCCAGTTCAAGTTCTTTAAGATTATTTATATCTGAAAACTCTGAAAACGCCTTACGATTTTAAAGGACACTTGACACTACGAGGGTTTAATTTTCTCTGTTGTTAATGATCGAACCTTAAAAGCAAAAGGAATTGCATGGAATAGAATACAAGAGCTCTTCACTAATTATTTTCTATCCATCTACCCATCTTCAAATAACAGAATGCATTTATAAACAAATTTCGGTTAATTTCTCCAACCCTTCTCGAAAGCGAAGACGGGCTATCTTAAATATTTTCTGTTCCAACAGTTTCATTAATTAGCGGGGCATGAGCAGTTTCCATGAAGAACGCAGGGTCCCATTGGTCACGATGTGATTATAACTTTCCCTTTATAAGAAAAGGTAGGACACATCCTAAAATTAGAACTGTGGTCATGGAACTTAATTAACACTGTAATGTGTGATAGCTTGAAGCTAGGGCATAAAGTGCTGAAAATGCTGAAAATACAAAAATGTGCGTTCTTGAGTGCGGCATTTATTATGTACAAATAGTGGGCATTGAGCTTTAACTCGCATTGTAAAAACCTTTTACTACACGTCAAAACCTCTCTAGAACTCTTGTCGTACACACATTTCAGCACCTGTATATTGATTTTCTTGCAGACATAAAAAGAGCTCAATTGTCCAAGAGAATGTTGTTGTAAAAGTTAATAATATTAAAATTAGAGTGTTTACAGTTTTATATTTTATGTTTATAGAGCTAAAACAAATTGCCTAATATGTTTGAGGATATGGTAAGAGAAATTTGACTAAAAGGTGACCCAAAATTTACGTCGATTTCAGACCAAACATTTCAAGATATCACATCGTCACTTCCACTACTCTCACCAATAAGATGTCACGACTTTGTTCATAAATATTATAGGACACATTCCTATGCATTTTCACCTAATAGAACATTATGAATCGCTTGGCAAGGAAGTTTAGAAGAATATTGTTAAATTATAACCGTTGTGTTCATTATATCAAATTATAAATTTTATAACAGTCTTCCAGGTTATCAAAGAGTGATTATTAACACTTTTTACAAACGGATATCACAATATCTAGTTGTGCTGTTCATGCTTCTGAACTGGGGGAATAATATGACAAAAGATTTTTTTTATTGATTTATTTATAAACGCTCTTTAACATCTCAGGTCATTAGCGTCCCATTCAACTCAGGGCATGAAACGGCCGACAAATTTTGCTCAGAGACCTCTTCTTTCAAGTTTGAGGTTCTTTTTCGTGCCGTAAATGTACGACACGGGACCCACGGCTTTACTTCCCTTCCGAAAGAAGCCATACTTAGGATTTATACGCCCGAAAAAATCCATCGGTCCTGGTCGGGTTCGAACCCGCGTTCTTGGGTGTAGAAGGCAAGTATGGTAACCACTACACCATCAGGACCGACAATGTGACAAAAGGAATGTCCCTTCTATTTTGTGTAATAGCATTCCCCACGACTTGCTATATAGATGGAGTTTTCCTGTATTCGCGTATCAAATTAAAAGGGTCGGAGTATTCCCAACCTCCAAAGAGATTAAAACACAAGACTTGCTTCTGGAAAATTCTGAAAATCAACCGCCACCAACGATCATTCTTCTTAGCAGGTATTTTTTTCGCTCGAACACAATACAACAGCTAACCATTGTATGCCACAATATCCTGAACAAAATAATATCTTAAGTATTAAATTTAGTCACTAGGCCTTCAGCTAACGTGATGGAAAACTATGAATTGCATTTTGACATAGCTCCTTAGGGCAGGAATTAAAAATTCCAGCTATACAGTTTACAGATTAACAAAAGCACCGAATTTCTCTTCTCCCTCGGAATTGATTGATTAAGTGATATCTAATGGTGGGTGCACTAGAGTCTCCCAACCAGGACTGATAATGGTTTCACACCACTTTAGCTGTATGTGGTTTTGCACTATCATACAAAAGGGTAATAGCTTTACTATGCACGATTGAGGGCCGTTTTCAGCTTGTTGGAGTACACAATCACATTGATTGTTTAACCGACTGGAAGCAGTTCACAATGCACAGTACATCAAACACAGACCACAACTTTGTGTGGGTGTGCATTGTGATTTCGGTTTTCTTGGTGATAGATTCAAACAGTAATATCGACATCCATGACAGCTGTAGAGAATATACTTCTCATCATCGCATGTTATCAGCCTGTTCTTTAGATGACGTGAAAACAATGCAAAAAAGGCGTTAGTTAGTGCCGTCATCTGAGCTAATGTCAACACCTGTGGAACCCAGAAACGAAGTTCATCTTCTTTATAGCTAATGAAGATGAGGCCGTATGAATTTTGCACCGACGTTGAATTGCTGTGTCACGTCCTCATAAGTTTGACTTGTTCGCTCAACAGTCGCTGAAGGAGCCTTATTATACATTGTTGTTTATGCCTCCCTGAAACTTCGCGAACGATATTTGTACCATTCACTCATAAGCACGAGCCTGGTATCTTTTGGCGTCGCTGCAGTGGCATTGTTTCCCTGTTAAGACGTCATAGTGCATACACACTAATATAATCATTCTTGGGTTGTTCATCTTTGACAGCCTTCTTGGATTATTGGCTAACACTAAGTAAATTTGAATCTACCTGCTTGACAATCTAACTCTGGGCACTATTATTTTAGGATATAACTTTATTTACTGCACAATTAATTGCTGCTAGGCTTGAAATCACTAAAACATTTTTGGTCAATTGTATAAATTGTTTTAAATCAAAAAATTAAAATTCTAGTTGCAAAAAACATTATTTGGCTCTCTTAGAAATCAGCAGTTAAAATAAATTGGCAGGATAATTTCGGAATTAACATAACAGTTGTGAACTAACAAATCTCAGATTTGTCGACGATGTGGTCTTATTCGTCAAAATACTGAAAGCACTACTAACTATGCTGGAACAATTATGTGAGCATAACAAAAATGCAGGGCTGTCAATAAACAAACTGAAACACCAATAAAAATAGATGGAACAGTCCTCACATATGTGAGTGAATATACATAACTAGGATAACAGATTTCCGTCCATGATAAAATGGAAAAAGAAGTACAAAGAAGGATCTCATTAACCTGGAGAGCATTTTGGGCCCTTAAGTTTACATTGTTAGACCAAACACTAATTAAGAAAATCAGATTTCAGACGCTCAAAACCTGTATACACACTGTATTACTGTATGGGTGCCAGACATGGTCACTAACAGAAAAACAAAAGAACAAAATCCAAATATGCCAAAGACAAATGCAAAGCAAGATCCAGGGAATAACTATGAAGAACAAAATACCTACAGTATTAATAAACCAGTTATCTCAGACAACAGACATCCCACAAGTAGCTACCAGAAGCAAGTGGCAATGGGACGGTCATGTCGCAAGAATGCAGGAAAATAGGTGGACATACAAGATCTCCATGTGGGACCCCGGATAGGAAAAAGGACACAAGGCAGATTCAGAAGAAGACGGACAGACCTCTTCAAGGAACATGCACGTCCAGATCGGTCAAGAGTAGCAAGAGGAAGAGAAAAATGGAAATCTCTCGAGAAGCAACTAGTGCAGTGAAATATGGAGTAACCAAAGAACAAATCAGCCAGTGTCTTAAACAGCATACGAACAACTAGCGGGGAATAGCTCACCACGTTAGGAAAAAGCGAGCGTTCTCTATTTGTTAGGACAAAGGGACAAAGTAGACTATCTTTATCTCTTAGAAATAATTAATGTCTTACTGTTTTAATTACTAAAACATCACTATCTTCTTCAGTAATTCATGTATCTCGAAAGTTTCCGGAGCTGTCAAATGTATGCTCAATTGGTTTTAAGTCAGGTAACCCAGTGGACGAGTGGATATTGCAAATCCATCAAGCTTGTCACAGATAACGTCACCTCTGAGGTTTAGGGTTGTCGTTTAGAAAGCTGAAGTTTTTACCAATTGCTCCATGAAACTGCATATAATTCCCTGTACAACATCCTATGTATGCCTGAGCGTTCATGGTTCCATCACAGACATGCAGATCTGTACAACCATGTACAGTGTCATGCACTTGATTGTGAAAACAGAATCCTGTGGAATTTGTACAGAAATTTCCTGATGTTCCAATTTCAATGTTTTAGTGCTGTAAGAAATTTTGTTTCTTAGATTTGGGAAAACGCGCTTGGTAACGAACAGACAAGTAACCGAAAACGACGTGTTCTAACGGAAGAAAAACTTAGTGACATTAGAGCGCACTCCGTAGAAAATGTCTACTTTTTGTGTCACAGTAAATAAGATTTTCCAAAATCTCAGGCCATAAAGCTAATAAAATCTCAAAAATGAAAAGCTTAACAATTACACAGTTGTGATTGGGTTTTACAGAAAATAAATGATCCGCAGTTAATAACTCCCTCCGAAAATGCTTGGTTTAGCTTATATAACTGCGTTTGTTTGAAAATCTATAGCCAGTGGGAAATGGAGCATAGAAAATAGGCGATCTATTCACGAAGTTCCCAAGTATGATGAGAAAAATTTGGATGTTTTGTGCGGTAACTGCAAGGCGAATAATGGAGTTAGTCGTTGTTAAATTTACATTAGCGAATATCACATGCATATATGTACTCGCAATTTTGTTTGACAATTATTAAGTAATGAGAGAGAACATGGATATTTTAATTAGATTCTTTGGAAGCTGTAAAGGAGGCTTTTAACGACAGAAAATTTTGTAGAGAATTATGACCCTCCAGTTTCCCAGATCTTACTACGTCGACTCAACTATTATTTGTGAGGAGCCCTAAAAACGGTTACATAAAAATTGTACTTACATTAATAATAACAATAACATGAAACCTATATATTATTTTACTATACAAGTGTATAACATATGTAGAGATTATGCACCCATTAAGGCCAGAGTACGTATGATTGGCCAGCGCAGATGCGACCGACAAATAGCTGACTAAAACCGTCGCTAGCACATGAAATTGAGAGAATGTATAGGGCAAAGAGCCCTAAAGCGTATTCACAAAGTGACTAGAAGAAATCTCCCGTCTTAGAGGAATTGAAAATTAATGTCCATTAAGAGATATTATCCATTTCTTGAAGGAAACTGCAGGGAGGCTAAAGATTAAAAATGTAGGAGTAGGTATCAGGGGCGAAGCTTTCATTAAGACTGTAAGACTAAACCTAGTATTGGTTTGTGTATGTCACTTTTTATTGATCAATGTGCTCTGTCTGTGACATAGATAGTAGGTCACCAATAATGAGATCAAAGTCCCATCCTGTATTGTGCAAGTGATTTTCTAAGTTACTATCATAGATAGGAGAAATCGGTTTCATGAAGTTTTCTTTACTGTGTGGGCTAGGCTTGGTCTTAGCCTATTTTATTGTCTGTCAGCCTCTGCGATTTTGTACAGCCTGAAGTCTAAAGAAATACCAGAGTTTAGACGATATGAATTTAAAGATAGTGTTTTATTTTAACGTTGTTTTATCATGATATGGAATTATTTACTTTATTTTAAATCTAAATGTTATTTACAAAACATTACTTTCAACACCTTCATGATTTAATCTACTCGGTCAGTATTAAAGGTTGGTAACACTTAACGCTAGTCATTTTCCTTCTACCTCTACGTAAAGGTCCTTTAAATACTGAAAATAGGCAGTAATATAATTAAAATTGGCATTTATTACAATTGAAAACAGAGATAATATGTCTCATTATTAACGAAAATAGATATTTAAGATATTTAATAATTTCTTTATCACATAATTAAAAACGTATGCTTTATAAGCAGTAAGAAGATGTTTTGTCAAAGTATTAACTGTCATAGTCAGTCATTTGTCAGGGAGAATATTTATTAACCATGGAAAAAGAACCTTCTACTTCTACTGAAGTGCTTGGAGCATTTAAAACAAGTTATTTCGGAAGGACGCATATCAGGCACAACAGAACGTTCACCTTTTAGGACATCATGAAAATGTTGATCAAGACAACGTAAAGTCGTTTTGAATGGTCTTGGCGAATCAGCAAAAGATGCGCATCGATTTCTGGTACAGTTCATTGTTTGTTTATGGGTTTATGGTTTATAGGGGAATCAGAGCAGTATCTCTCTTGATTCCTACTGAACACATTGTAGTAGGGACGGTTTATTGCACAGATGTATCTCTCTCATCTTTCTCGTTTGTAATTGTTTGTCACTTTTATGCAGCTGAGAAGTTACCCCCAATTTCATAGAATTGTCTCGCGCAGATTAACACCAGGTTATTCGCCAGGACTATTCAGAACTACAGTACTTCCCCCATCCTCTCTGTTTCCTGGTATTCGTAGGCCGGAGGTAGCCGCGGTTTTTATTCACTAATGGAGGCTATTTAAAGAGCTTAAGTTAATGGATTGAGTAGAAAGTTTTTGTTTGCTTAAAAAGAAATAAGTGTATAACAAGATTCTCTATATATGTATATGTCTTTAAGAGGTGAGCATGCCATTTAATTTTTATAACTTTTTCCACTTCGATGTATTAAATATTTGTGTGCTTTTTAAAATGCTTAAATAGTCCCCTTCCCCAAAAAGGCTTTAAACCTTAAAATAGACAATAAAAGCCAAAATAGGCAAAAAATAAAAAATAAAAACTTGCCCTACCCCACCCCACACCCAATTGCACAGAAACATGTTCATTTCTATCTGAATCTTAAATATTTCCACCCAGATATAAAGGGAATTCGGCGTAACATTCGGGCTGTGCTATTACACAAATAGATATAATTGATGAATCAGGGAGAGTGAATTTTTTTTTTATTTTTGCATGTAGTGTAATTTCAGTATCACTTACACCATTGAGCCATTTGCCATAGTTTTGAACATGAAAACTTTATATTAAAATAATATAAACGTTTATTGATATATTTAATATAAATTAAAGCTTTGTTCTTTTCTACGTCCCATGCCTATACATTATATTTAAAAATGTTATGTGTTGTTTGACATTAATTCCGAATGAGATACTTTTTCGTTTACTGATGTGCCCACCACGAAAACAGCTGAAAAAGGAAATCGTTTTTCAAGAGTTGTAGTAAAATGATGTGTGCAGCTACATAAAGGTTTTTTCTGTATATTTGCAATGGTGTACAGGCAATGCTGGGCTTTCATTCAACTCAGAAATCCTGAAGAGCAACTAAATGAGTAAAATCTCGAATCCCAAAGCAACGTAGAATTATTTCTAAGGCTGACTTCATTATGACACATGTGTTTGAGTTTCGTTTTTTTTTCCCCTCCCTTTTTCCGCTGGCCAGGTTTGAAAGAGCTGTACAAATGGAACATACTCGACAGACACGATGGCGCTGGCGTGCTCGCACATAAAAGAGAGATGCAATGTGTTGGAATGTGCGATATATCAAAGAAATGTCTATTCTCTTTCCGGCGGTCATAGTGAGCCGTGATCTAATTATTTTGACAAAAGAGAAATGGAGAGGCAGATATACTCCCACTCAAGTAGATGTTTTCAACAAAGAAAGTCAAAGACTTTGAGGGAGTTTATTGGGAGGGTTTTATTTAAATGTCAGCTACAAGTTGGGAAGCCAAATTTGCAGCGGTTCATAATGAGGCACCAAGTTTTGCGGCTGAATGACGAAGGATTGTGATGTTTACTGTTGACCAGTACATCACTGCCGAGAAAAAAGTCAGCGTTGAACCCTCCTGCTGCCGCATCGTCTTAGCGGTGCTGAAAATTACCATAAGGCTTTTCGGGAATTTTACCAGGGGAGGAAGGGATGGGAAGATCGCTGAGCAGACACTGTGGAAGTTGCGGCTTGATTAAAATGTTCACATTTCACTGTTCACTTTATTGCTCCTTTTCCTTAGGCGACACTTTCTTACCAGTAGAACTGCACAAAAAAAAAAGTCCAAAATACTTTTACTATACTTTCTACGCGTCTTCTACGGTAATTTAAATTTCTAAACATAGCAGACGCTTCACCAAATTTCCTTCCTATTGGCTTAATCTCTTGCCGCTGGAAGTTTCTCGAAAAGACTTTTGAAATCCTAGATCTCATTGGCTAGTCTTGATTCATTGTAGGTTACCTAGAGACGTTTTTGGACGTTTAAGTTATAGCAGAATCCTCTTATTGTTTTTCATATCTTAAGTTTCAGGTCTCGCTACGAGAGCCACGACGGTCTTGTTCAACGGAGAGGCCCATGGGAGCTCTCCCAGGTAGAACCGCCATAAAGGAACATTCTTCAAGGTGAAAATTCACTGCCACTCCGCTCAGTACCAAATTGTTTAGCTTGATATTTTCGACCCAGCAATGAAATATAAAAAATTGCTGATATTTATTCGAGCAATTGCCTAAGTGATTAGGAGAAATCACAAAAATAATTCGAGGTCAGGTGGACTGGCCTCAAGGAATTTGAACTCGGATGCAAATCTCAAATGTTACGGTGATGAAAAATACTAAAAAATATTGAACACAAACTAATACGAGTATATAAACAAAACAATGGCAGCTGCATTTTCTTATCAAATTATTAAACTTAAAATTTCAAGAAGCCTTAATTTAAGTTACAGTGATAACCATTACGACCTATTACTAAATTGAGATTAATTGTCCTCTTTACTATTATTGTTACTTTTATTTAAGGACGCTCTTTAACAGCTTTAGTCATTAGTGTCCCATTCAATGCATAGAGTAAAACAAGCAATCAATTTTGCTCAGACCTCTTCTTTTAGGCTTTACGTGCCGTAAATCTTCGACATGGGATCCACGGTTTTTCCTCCTCTCTGAAGGTAGCCATTTTTACACCAAAAAAAATCTATCGATTCTAGCAGGGTTTGAAGCCGCTACCTTGGGTCCATGAGGCAAGTAGACGAGCAAAATTGATTTTCTTCACAGCGACATTGTATTCGAGATGAATAATTGGAAACCCATACATAGATTATTTCCATTGTTACCCATAAGGTTTTTCATTCATTTATATCCATAATTATTTAAAATATCTAAACAACGTTTATCTGACTTTAAATTCAAATTTACACCATCAAAAACATCATTATAAATTATTTGAACGGTAATTTTTTCCCACAATGAACCAGTATTTAGTATTATGTACCCAGAGTCTTACTATGACCTCTCCAGAAACTAGTGAGGAACTGAAAACATTAAGAGGTCTTCTTGTTCCTTAAGCCGATAGCTCTGACCAATATTCCCTTTGTTATGTAGACGCTCACGACAAACAAGTTCACAAAAACAACTTCGATTTATGAGAACTAGAAGCGGAAACATCGGTTGCGTGGCAACATCTTTCTCTGCCTTTTCTATGAGAGCCAAACTGAAGCTTTGCAAGATCCCCTGACTGTTGTGCTTTTCCGGTTTCCAATCCCTTCCGTTTCCAAGTCTTTCTCGTCTTTCTTCTCCTCGTTTCTGTTAATTTCCTGCACCGTTTCTCCTGCCTTTTTCCCTTGATCTCACTATATTGTTCCCTTCCGTAATATTTTATTACATTTTTATTTTTCTATGTCAACCGCTTACTACACTGTTTCCGTTTATTTTCGTGCATGCATTTTTTAATGGTAAAGTACGGTATGCTCCTCCCGGCGCCAAAAATTTTAACTTTACAGAAATAGTGACAGGAAAACATAAGTTTCTGTGCATAGTTGCCATACACAGAAGCTATAACATAGAGTTTAAAACATTTTGTATAATTCACTAAGATATACAAGATTTTGATATCAGGAAATGCACTAAACTAGACATAATAAAATAGTGTGACTACATTTTTATTTCCTGACATTTGAATACTGTTAGTTATTTGCGTAAAATAATTATAGTGCTGATTGATGATGATGACTGTTCTTGTTGTATATTTCAGGAGGGGAGAAAAACTTGTGAAATCATAGAAAACCCTCCCTTTTTTTGGTACAGTTCAAATAGGTCAAACCACTTATTATTATTATTATTATTATTATTATTATTATTATTATTATTATTATTATTATACCGCCACGGGTGGCAGAGATCGTTAAGGCGCGTACTCGTGAGCGGGAGGTCTGGGGTTCGAATCCCGCCAGGACCGTCCTCCCTGACTGAGATTTTTCTAGTTTTTCTCATTCCTCATAAATGACAAATGCCGGGGAGGTACCCTAAACTTAGACCTGGAACTTTCCTTCCTTAAAATGAATGCCTTTCCTAATAGGTATCATTTCTTCTCATGTATCATCTGTGTCCACCGCCTGTGGTGCCTCTGTAACAGAAACGGGCATGCATTCATTTTCATTCACTTAGGATTATACTTATATATATATATATATATATATATATATATATATATATATTGTTCTTCACAAGGCACGCACATCTCCAGGCTTAAACATATCTCTTTAATTAAAAAAAAAACACACCTGCATCTAGAAAGTTCATTTTTTTAAAGATGGTTTCTCTGGCTGCCAACTCAGCAGACTGTAAGGAAGGCACACAAGCCCTGTGGTATACTAGACTTAGTCCTTGTTATCCATCTACGCGATCAAGCCTGGCTCAAAATATAGTAAGTTCTACAGTGACCTCAGCAGTGTTCCGCGTCGTCTTACAGTGCATCGAACAGTGTTTTTTTTTGTGTCCTTATGTGTTCCTTACTTTAAATGCGGCACGTCTTTGTGCATTTTAAGTTGTATATATATATTAGGATTATTTAAGCATGTTTTTAAACGTCGCTGATCATTAATGTCGTTTTAAATTCTAAATGATAATTGGTAGATAAATTTTGTGCAGATATCCTTTCTTTTAAACTTGAGGTTCTTATACTTGCCGTAAATTTACAACAAGGGACCAACGACATTACTTTTTTGCTGAAGGAAGCAATACTTAAGATTTGTGTGCTCTAAAAGTATCTATTAACCCTAACGTGGATTGAACCTGTGCCCTCGAGTCAAGGCAAGCACGGTTACCACCAAACCACAAGGACTGACCCATTTAAGATAAGATGATCTATATTACTAATGCGAAGATATTTATTTTTATGTATCTCTTTCTCAGAAAGTACTACAGGTACTTCAGTGAAACTTTTACTAATTATTTTTCATTGCAAGTTCTGAGTTCTCATTTAGAAACTGTACTTTATAAAAAAAAGTTATAATTTTTTGAACAAACTCCTTTTTTATAAAAATGAAATTGTATTAATATTCATGAACTAATAGTTCTTATGCAAATAATATGAATATAGAGCTCAACAATAAATGTATTAATATAGGTCAGCTGCAGAAATTTCATGCTTCTACCTCCATTAGTATAAGAGAAAAAGCTACATAAGTTATTAATTTTTTACTTGCGGCTAAAAATAGAGTTAAAGTTAATACAAGTAATTATCAATTTACATATTAATTCACTTCTTGCACCTGCATCTTCACACAAAGTAATATTACCACCACAGGAGACAGTTTCACCCAACACTTTAATTAAAATATTCAAGTTAATCAGTAAACAAATATTTCCTTTGTTTTCTTCAATATTTTCCATGTGATTATCAGATATTTTTTCCTGTGAGCACTAGGGGAGAGTAATTGGTTTGTCTATCAATGAATTATTCTCTTCAGAAATAGGCCTATTGTTTTGATTATCATTACTAGGATTCTTTACTGGACAGGATTTGTGATACCTATTCCCTCTTAACTTTAAATTTTTGTAAAACCCTAGTGAACCTAGGCATTATGTTAGATGTATTTGAGAAAGAAAACTGGGCTGCGTATCTGACAAAACTCAAAACAAATTAAAAACTTTCCAATTGCTTCAAAAATTAAACACACAAGCAGCCATTACTATTATTGAAACTTGAATAGTTTACCTACACAATTACCTCAAACCACAGACTCCTAGAGCAAATGGTTCTACATATATTTTAATTTTTATGCAATAGTGGGGAGTATTAAAAGTAGTTTTACACATAAAACATATTTCGTATTTAAAAATACTTACAATTGAATGTTATAGCAAATTAAGCAGAAAAGTATATGAAACAAAAAACTTCCCCCCCCCCCACAGTTTGGCCTCTGATCTTACTTTGAATCTAGATACTCTGTTTTAGATATGAATATTAATAAACTATACGGTAATATTGTTAGAAATTGTAGAAAAAGTTTTAATTTGAAATACGAAATCAATAGTCTATGAAGAAAAATAAGGGATTAATATATTATTATGGAAGCGGAAATCTCTTTGGCCACGCTATTCTTCAACGATCATTCTCAGCTACCTTCCTCTATTCTTCTATACTCACCCCTCCTCCCTTACTCATGTTCATCAGACAAACTGTGTTCCCTGTCCAACTAACTGTGGCTAACAATATATCGTAATAATGCATTTACAATATGCTGTAATATTGCCTACACAATGTTCTATAACATTGCCAATGCATTATTACTGCCTACATACGCCTTCGATGCATGAAAAATCCCTAATCAATAAAATTACAAACAATATGAAACTTGATAATACAAAATGTAGTTCTTGTAAAGTGTCTTGCCAACTTAGGTTTTCGTTTATGTCAAAATATTTTCATTTTAAACAGAGTTCCGCTCTATATCTCGCTATCACCAATAATCGCTGCACTATAAACTGAAAAGTGTGTGTTTAAAAAAGAGCTGCCAATGTACCATGAAAGTATGAGGTCGAAATATCACTTTAATAATACCTGCACAATGTTCTGTAACATTGGCAATGCTAGTCACTGTCTACATGCGCCACAAAATTCAAATTAATTTATTCAATAAAATGTATGAAAGTATTTTATTTTCGATGGCATTGTCGACACTGAACAAAAAAGTCGCGCCAGTGGTCAATACTTGAATAGCTCCCTTGCATTAATTTTTTTACAAAACAGAGTAGCTCTAATTTAGCAAATAAAATGGTAGATTGAGTTATAAATGTCACAGTTACTTCAATTTCTACAAAATAACAGAGTACTCTTATATTTTCAACACTTCAAATACTCTTGAAACCTTCAAATTAGGCCGAGAATGAGAGTGCTTTCCCTCGCTCTGTTGGCGTACACATTTCATCACATTCAGCATGTAGCCCTCCTCTTGCCCATAATTTGAATTCAAATCGAAGGGCGTCTCGACGAAGCTTTCTCCCTCTTCACACTCCACCCTTCAGAATTTTTGAATAATTAATTAAAAAGGGCGATGTAACGTGAAAAGGTGAAATACTGGTTCATTAATGCATCGATAAAATTCTCATACCACTGCACCTAAACTCCTTAATTGGGTTGCATTATTTTTCCTAATATAACTCGACAAATGTGTTGCCAATCTTGAGCTTAAAAACAATGAGTGTCATTACGTGTGCATATGTAACAAAAGAACAAAAACCCAATTTATGCGTGAAACTAATTACTAGTACCTCTATATTTAGGTGACTTTTTCATAATACAACTAGAAAATTCATTGCCAAATTCGGTATCAAAGTTGAAAACTTATACGGGTTGAACATGTCACACAACTGACGCAAACCGGCAACTCTGCTCTCTTAGAGAAGCGCTATTGACAATTATTGGTAAAATACAGTGTGAGAAAAGTTGTGCTTGATTTTAGTATTGTCACTTGCCTAGACCAAAAAGACACAAAATTAGATTTTTTTATTGATTTATTTATGGACGCTCTATAACATCTCAGGTCATCAGCGTCCCATTCAACTCAGCGCGTGAAACGGCCGACAAATTTTGCTCAGAGGCCTCTCCTTCAGGCTTGAGGTTCTTTATCGTGCCGTAAATGTACGACACGGGACCCACGGCTTTACTTCCCTTCCGAAGGAAGCCATACTTAGGATTTTTACGCCCGAAAAAATCCATCGGTCCTGGCCGGGTTCGAACCCGCGTTCTTGGGTGTAGGAGGCAAGTATGATAACCACTACACCACCAGGACCGACACAAAATTAGAGGAAACAGTTAAATGTGCTCATAGTTCATGGATGAAATGTCTTATATTCTTTCCAATCATTGCAAATAGCAATGGAGATTCATCAGGAAGTATGTACAACCACAGTGTTTCATAGCAAGCTGGACTTAGCTGACAATGAAGCCGCTTACCACGTCCTGTTTGTCACATACGCACAACGAGATGGGTGCGCTTTCTACACATCTGTTTGTTAATCTTATTCTGGGACAATTTAGTACCACAAAGCATATTTTTAAACATTTGAATCCTAGAGCAAAAAGTGTGTCTAGATGGTTCAATAACGTCATTTTTAACCTTTGAAATGATTGAGTACGGATAAGAACAAATAGAGCAGCCTCTCCCGGAAAGGGGTGCGAAACTAACTCGGCCGCTTCCGGTTTAAAAAAAGGTGATAAAGGCGGCTCAGAGATAGAAATTATAGACCGACGCTAGAGGGCCTAGAGAAGCTACGCCAGATCCAGAGAGAAGGAACAAGGCCAGGGACTTAGTCGACCCCTGGCTCCGGACACAGCTAATCGCCTTTTATTTTGAGTTAATTTTAGATTTAGATAATGTGAACAATAATAATGTAACAGATATAAACATGTCATTTTTAAAATAAAAGAATAAAAGTTCTTAAATACACTTCCTGTGTAGGAAATAAGGCATTGGGGTGTAATATAACAGATTTTTTATTTTATTTTATATTGTATTTACATATGTCCAAAAGTACATTTTTGTTTCTTTTCAGTTGATAAATAGTCAGGGTAGTGTCTAAAATTTTAGGAGCGTTGACATGTGCATAGAAATTTTCATATTTTAATATCAGGAATTTTCCTTCTAGTATGTTTCACTGTACCAACCAGAATACTCCCTTCAGCTTTCAGCTTCCTACCAAAGTTCACTCCAGCAAAAATTTACATATAGTAACATTCCGCCCCTTCTGACGATGTGGTCTTCATTACCACGTTCTTGGGAATCAGCTCTCTGTTCATCTTTGCCAAGACAGAGTAACCCATTACAAAGATAGTTGGTGTCAACATCTACTAGAAGTTAGAATTTATCAGGCTTGTTTGAATTTATTGCAGGTAAGGGCATCGTGTTCTGCTGGAGAAAAGTTGCTCAACTATAGTGACGTTTGCATCCGGATTGTAGCGTGATTGACAATTATCAATGAATATGTTGCAATAATTTGATCTTATGTGTATTAATCTGTTTTCAAAGGATGTAATGTTATGGTTTTCAGATCAAAGTGCACAAATCTAATAAGGAACATTCAATACACTCTCATCGAAACATACCTCAACAATTTTCTATGTCATCTATGTGCTGTATGTGATCCATGTTCCAAAAATGAGCTGCTGTTTTAAATTAGAAGTACACTAAAATTATTTCATAAATTCTTGGAAGATATAGGGAACATAACAGGGTACTGTAGAGAAGAAACTGGACAACCCTGAGGGGCGACAGTCTTTAAGACAGAGAAACTCTATCGTTAAACAATTGATCTCAAAGGCTCTGAGGAAATGTGACCACTACAGAGTGCAATTCAACGTGGAGTGATGCATGTCTGTTGTTAAATCCTAGACTACCATTGACTCAAGCTAAAATATTATTGGTGCGGCGAGATAGAGAATATCTATCCTTTTATTATCAATGGCTCTGCAAATAATGTGGCGATGAACGCGGCTATTATAAGAGGATAGCACAGGCTTTATTTATGGGCTCTACCTGTCACGTGTTATTAACCTAGGTTCCGTGGCCTTGGGTGAAAATGTGTGAAGAAGAATATGAAAATAGCGCGATTATTTGTTGTGTATAATGCTGAAAGAACTTGTGTTGTAATCGCTGCATCAACACAAGTCATTTTTGCTTGTTTTCGTCCCTGCAAGAAACTAACAGGGACTGTCGAACATCTCCGCGCATCCGGAACGCCGGGTTGCAGTTAAGGGATGTCCAATTCCTACTCTTCCACTGCATCGACCCGACATTTTCCAGTTTCGATCTCGAGGGCTTACAGTTGAAAATAGCAGTTCATTTTAGGAATATGGACTTCTTATAGCACATAGATGTCACAGGAAAATTGTTGAGATATGTTTCGATATGAGTGTATTGACATGTTCCAGATATGTATTTCGAGGAACTTATTCCTATCCTTTGTCTGACAGAAGTATGGGGGTCTCCATTACAACTGTCACTTTCACTATCCGGACTACAACTCTCAGAAACAATTGCAGGATGGTTTGTTCATCTAAGTTATAGCCATGCTTTCTATGTTTGGAGCGTCCTGCAGATCCGATAGATCATCAGAAATATTGAAACTCCTCAACATTTCTTCATCTGTGAGAAGATGAAGCCTGTGCCATACCGATCACTTCAGGTAATAACAATCAGAGGCTTATAATTGCGTCATTTATTCTTGTTGTGACTCACGTGCACTGCTTAAAACAAAGCACATATTATTAAAACAATATAACGTTCAGATTGACCGCTTAGCAGTTTTTAGTATAAATCCCGGTAAGTTTTTTTTTTTTTTTTTTTTTGAGTAGTGTTTAACGCCCGTTTTTACTACTGAGGCACTATCCCGGTAAGTGAATAACTAACTCGAAATAAATGAAAATAGTTACAGTGCCAACATGATTTATGAAGCGACTTAGGAAAGCTGACAAACACATCATAGAATGCAATTTATGGCGAGGGTGCAGTTTCTAAATTTAAAAGCGATCATAAGGACCGGTCGGCGGTTCTAGTATTAAAACAGTATTTTTCTTTTTAAGTGTTTAACGCCCGTTTTGGCACCACAGGTGGTGGATACTGATGATCCACGAAATGAAATGATATATTAAGAAAAGATTTTTAAGGAAGGAAACGATCCAGGTCTAAGTTAAGGGTACCTCCCCGGCATTTGCCATTTATGAGTTCTGAGGAAAACCTGGATAAAAACCTCAATCAGGAGGGACGGTCCTGGCGGGATTCGAACCCCAGACATCCCGCTTAATGACCTCGGCCACCCGTGGCGGTCAGACAACACAAAATAACAATTTCCTACCACAGATTGGTGTTTAAAACAGGTTTTCATTAAAAAGAAAGTCAAAGAGTGCCCGCTTTGAT
Source organism: Metallyticus violacea (assembly GCA_030762175.1). Taxonomy (NCBI): domain Eukaryota; kingdom Metazoa; phylum Arthropoda; class Insecta; order Mantodea; family Metallyticidae; genus Metallyticus; species Metallyticus violacea. The sequence continues at coordinate 65,927,487 of CM060837.1, forward strand.
TTCAACAGTTTTTGAAACTTCACTAATTTAATCAGAGAAAAACTACCAAATGCAAGAAGATTTTTATTCAGTTTTAAAAAATACTTCAAAACATAACATCTGGCTGTTAAAAATTACATTGTATCAATTGTACATTGTATTTTGGGGCATTGATTTACACAGTCCCTCTAATTTTTTGAGCAGTATATATGTCGTATATGTTTTGGACATTTTTAGTACATACAAATCGAAAACTGGTTATAACCCTGTAACACGTAACCGCTGATAACAAACCAGCAACACAAAAAACACGCACACGCACATATGCTCGGTCACAAAGCCGTGGCAAAACTAATTATTAAATGCTAAATTACATTGTACTTTTCATAATGCAACTCAGCAAATATGCTCTAATTTAAAAATAAATTTCTGCCTCGGGAACGGTTATCTTTTTCACAGGAGTCAACTTCAGCGGTAAATTGATTAGGAAATGAAATAACAATATCAATCATTTCATTCCCTTGTAGTGTTTTATAATGGACATGAACAAAACAATAAAAACCATCATATGTAATTATTTCCATAATAACGCTTCCAATTAACATTCACATCTGCAGTAAATGTGCTGTCAAATGTTCTAGTGCCAAAAAGGAATGTCTGCACAAGAACCCGTCTTGACAAACCAATAAATTATAAATTGTTGTACCACCTCCTTGGTCTAGCGATTAGCGTTGCTCAAGTTCGATTCCCTGTACTTGCTTAGAAAAAAATTTTGATTTAAAGAGGTATGAAACGGGGGGTTCACCGAGCCTCATGAGGATAAATGGGAAGCTGCCTGAGGAAGAGGTGGCGTATTTCGACCATGAAAGTTGCGTAACAGGCAATCGGCGGGTTCCCAGCAAGCCCCCTACAATACTGCCCTCTATCAATGTAGTCGTAAGACGGAGGTAAAGGAAGCAGAAGTCGCTGCGGCAGGCCAAGGCTCACCCAGGGCTGCAGAGTCTATGCGAAGCAGAACCATTTAGATTGTCACTTCATATTAGATTTTATTTGTTTTAAAAGTTCGCTGTGTGTAGCAACTTGAATATTTAAGAGGGTAGGTTCATAAGTTTCCGGCCTTACCGATAAGGATTATCTGATGTCATACCTTATCTGTTAAGTAAATAATTGCAGCTATAAATTCCGCTCAGCTGTGTTCAGTTGTACAGATACAGTTGCACAAAGAAGGCTATATGTAGAAGAAGGTGGCATTTTCATAATGAAGTATCGAGCTGTTAATAATTTCCTCACAAAAGAAGAAATTACTCAAAATGAAATTAAACAGCAATTGGACGGTGTATATGGGAAAGCATTCCCCCTCATATTCTACCCCAAAAGAATGGGCCAAAAGTTTCGAATGCGTCAAGAAAGCGTTGAAGACGAAGAGCGTGCAAGTCGGTTCTTGGAGTGGTCACTCTTTAAAACATCGCTTCTGTAGGAGGAGAAATTATGGAACACCGGCGGCACAAAGTTACAGAAAAACGTGAATAAGGTTAGTGCAAGATGGGTGCATAGACTTCTTTCCTCAGTCCAAAAGCAGCAAAAAGTCATCTGTTGTCAGGCCATTTTTGAAGCTCTTCTGTGGTAACAACAGAGAAGTTCTGCAAACCATTGTTATAGGAGATGAAACTATGGTCCTTTATATAATCCTTTGTCCAAAAGAGACTCGATGGACTGGAGTAAACCTGCCGAAGCACCCACCGCCTCTAAAAGCCAAGGTCACTCAGTCAACCAAGAATGTCATGGCAACAATCTTTTGGGACTGTGAAGGAATACTCTTCATTGACTTCAAGGAGAGGAACACCACAGTAAATGGGGAGTACTATACTGACCTACTGCACAAACTACGAACTTCCATCAATGAGAAAAGGCGAGGAAAGCTGAATGGTGGTGTGCGCCTTCTTCACGTCAACGCACCTGTGCACACAGCTTTGGTTGCGAAGGAAGCTGTGAAGAAATGTGGCTTCAAGGGGATCGGTCATTCCCTACAGCCCAGATCTAGCTCCCAGTGACTATTTCGTCTTCTCAAAACTCAACAAGGACCTTCGAGGAAGGAAATTTAACTGTTTTTATTTGATTTAAGTGCGGACGCTCTTTAACATCTCAGGTTATCAGCGTCCCATTCAAATCAGGGCGTGAAACGGTGGACAATTTTTGCTCAGAGGCCTCTGTTCTTTATCGTGCCGTAAATGTACGACACGGGACCCACGCCTTACTTCCCTTCCGATGGAAGTCATACTTAGGATTTTTATGCCCGAAAAAATCCATTGAGCCCGCGATCTTGGGTTTAGGAGGCAAGTATAGTTACCACTACGCCAACAGGACCAACAAGTATGACGAAGAAGTGATGACTACTGCTTTTGCCCATTTTGCAGATTTTTTTTGGGGGGGAACCAAATGTTAATTCAAAGATGTGAGAAAGGTATTGTATTAAAGGGTAACTATATTGAAAAGTAAAACTTTTTAGTTTTTGTCTTTATCCTACCGAGAAAATGGTTAGGCCGGGAACTTATGGACCTACTCTCGTACATATTTTGAATAAGCTGAAAAGTATAAATCACGTTTATAATATATGTCCCTACAATATCCATTACTAAAACATATTACGTCCCATTCTTTGCATTAATACACTTTCCTAATTATTAAGGGGAAATATAGGAAAATTTTGACAGCTCCAGCGATCTAGATTTCGTGTTTCTAGAGTTGGGCAGATTGCTCGATAGAAGAAGCGAACCTTTTGTGTTTGCACATTTGGCTAGTTAATTAGTTTGAATTTACTCAGAATCCCCTGTTTGAATTCGCCATTCTTTCGCTGTAATTGTTATGCAACGTGGAGAGACCCAATTAGCCCGGTTAAACTCTGAGTCAGTTTAACTAACAGTTAGCTTTCATCAATTTCTCATCCAGATTATGATTTAAGTCTCCATAAAGTAACACGCCGACTTAAGAAGATTATGTCTTCAATACCCAGGTTCTGTGCAGTGTAAACGTTTCTAAGAAAATTACGTCTTTCCCTCTTAAACAGAACAGATAAAATCATTCATGGCTCCTTCCTTTGATAGCGTACTAGTTGCTTTACTTCCCGTAATGTCAATATGTCCAGGAACCCAGAACAAAATAACAGGAAAATATTCAAGAACCTTAAAATATTAATTTTTTTATAATTTATTTATTTCCTATGCTACGGTCCGCGGTGAGCCAGAACCTGCTGTGGCGACCTCGCTTCCGTTTTCCACTTCATTGATAGAAGACAGTACTGCAGGGAAGGGAGGGGGGCTCCCGGCCGATGGCCTATCATGCGGCTTTCGTGATCAAAGAACGCTACGGGTGGCCGAGGAAGTTAAGGCGCGGACTCGTGAGCGGGAAATCTGGGGTTCAAATCCCAACCTGCATGTTTGAGGTTTTTCCAGCTTTTCCTCAGTCCTCACAAATGGCAAATGCCAGGAAGGTACCCTGGAATATTCCTTTCTTCTAAAAAAAAAATCCTTTCCAAATTTATCGTTTCATCTCATGTATCATCAATGTACAACGCCTGTGGTGCCTCAGTAGTAAAAACGGGCGTTAAACACTACTCAATCAATCGATCAATCAATCCATAAGGTAACTTGAGACTGGGGGGATCTCGTTCCAGAACTCACAAACTTAGAAAAATTCCTAAGTGGGTACCGGGAATTGAACCCTGGCCTTCCGGCCACCAGTCAGAAATACTAATACTACTAGACCAAGGAGACGGTTGCTGAATTTTTTATACTAAAAAAATTTAAAGCGACGGTAACTTTCATTGTCCCTCAACGATGTCCAAAATGTACAACTTACTGAGCGTTCTCGGCTATGAAAATGTTTTGCCAGTCGCCATTACTTACATAACTCTCTCCATATATTAATTTTTTTTGAATGTGTAAGAAAAACATGTAAAATTACACATTAATTTTAGTGTTGTTAAAATACTTCTCATGCAAGCTTTCTTTTTAGGGGCCCAGATGCCCGATAATTTATGGGAAAAACATTTTGGAAATAAGAACACATTGCAGACGAAAATTGAGTTAGGACACGATATTTGAAAGAGTTTCTGCGAATGGATAGGGGCATCATCATGGGTTGCCCTATCTCACTGTAAAGATTTCGATGATACATTTAATTTAACGCTTAGTGATGCATTACCTACTCATAGTTCTGAATGTTTACTCAGAGATCGAGAGATAGCAGCTATAGTTTTACACAAAGCGCGTATACCACCTAATTTAAACCTTACATTTTATTTTTCTACCTCTCACACACTCTGTTGCTTGTTTAATTGCTTTCCATGCATAATGTTACCTTTGATATTCAATATTTATTTTTATCACCTTCACTTGTCTTCTTGCCATAGAAGAACTCAAGCAATTCAAAGTCTAGCGATCACTAATCTGTGATTTTTTCTTAGTGTTTTATTCTTTTCTGCTTTTCTACTTGTGTGTGTGTGTGTGTGTCCGCGCGCTCGCATTTCATCTAGTAGACTGTTAAATATTACAACTGAATGAATGATGAAAGCATAAATAAAAACAAAGCCAGTAGAAACCATATTTCATTTCTGCTAAATCAACGAATTTAAATTAAAATTTAACGCTTTACACAATATTATAATTAAACATTACAATGATGCATATAATTTTTGTAATTTTTAGTTATCACGAACTTGCTTTTTCTCATTTTAATAGTGAATGCATTTCGATTTAACATTATGCGTTATTAAATAATCTTATAAATTTCAACATTAATAAACATGTAAAAAAATAAATAAAGTGTATCAAAACCACAACAGCCTTCAAAATAATCTCTAAACCGGACCGGATTCTTAAGTAAAATTTAGTAATTGAAAACACATGCGCAAAGAAATTTGTCATTAGATTACTCTATTATGACGTTCTTAATTATGATTCATTTTTAATGAAAGATCGTATGGGAACGGTTTTCTATATGTGGAACACTTATCATTTAAAGCTAAGAAAAATAAATGTGTACTCAAAGTGCCAACTTACCCGTAATTAATAATATAACGATTTGTTGATTTGTTTTATTTACGGACGCTCTTTAACCTCTCAGAACATCAGCGTCCCATTCAAAGGTCGTGAAATGGACGACAAATTTTCTCAGAGGCCTCTTCTTTCAGGCTTGAAGTTCTTTAACGTGCCGTAAATGTACGACACGGGACCTACGCCATATTTTTACTAAAGCTCAACTAGCAATAACTACTAATTGTAACTGAATAACAAAACAAAAGATCTGTGACGTATAAATACTATATGATTGATTAAATCATACCATCTGCTTATAACATTATCGTCATTCATGACAGAAATATGATAGAGGAAATGTGAAAGCAGTGTACAATGAGTTTATTTGAGTTTTGGGCACGACTGATTGCTGAGGAAGTGCAGATGCCGAAACCGAAAAAGGGAGACGCGTCCCAGCAGGTATAATTATTATTTGATCAGCGTTTATACTTTTTATGAAAGCATAAAACGAGAATTTACTTAAAGCTGAGGAGAAAAGTACTGAAATGCACAGAATGGTGCTCCTCATCGGCAATTTATTGCCGACATCTGTGCAGAAAATTCCTTTATTTCATCTGGTTCTTCTTCCGTAAGACCATGAGGGTTTGAAACACTTTCTTGTAATTGAGAGATCCTTTTCTCGTAGCCTGGAACACGACGGCAAGGAGATTACCACTTCTCTTCAAGAATCCGCTTTCAGATATGTATCGTACATAAAAACCTGTTCTCAAGACTAATAATCTAATGGAAAGAGCCATGACGTTCAAAATTACAAACAGAAAACATCATAACTGCCTGTAGTCAGTTTTACTGCCACTGGTGGCTGAGGTAGAGAAGGCGCGGACTCGTGAGCGGGAGTTATGGGGTTCGAGTCCCACCAGGACTTTTTTTTCAGGTTTTTCTCAGTCCTCTCCTGGTTAATCCGGGGAAGTACCGTAAACTTTGACCCAATATATCATTTCATGTCATGTATCATCAGTATCACCGCCTGTGGTGCCTCAATAGTAAAAATGGGCGTTAAACACTAATCAATCAATGTAGTCAGTTTGGGAAATATAAATTCCGTTTGGCGTGTTAATGAAAAAACGACCATTTCATTATATTTCTACTTTCAAATGTTTTTTTTTTCTTCTTCCTTTTTCTTTACCATTATGGACATACATCATGGTTATCAATTATGTCTTAAATTCCGATTTGTATATGCTCCCAAATATTTCCAGACAAACACTATCAAAAAATTTGGTGTCATAATCACATAATCTGGCTTGTATTTCTGCAGTGTTTGGTAACTGAGAACTACGCTTTCAGCCATGCCCCAAACATGTAATATCTTAATAAATTAATTTATCCTCGGTTTCACTTTGTTCATTAGATCATTTAATCGCATTCTCGCTAATAAAGGGTAGAGATTCCAGTAATTCCACTGTACACAAATTATTACCTCCATCACCACACTAAACTCTATTCACTAATTTGAGCTTGGACCGCTGACAGCTCATTCCCAGACGTCAGCTAATTGTATTAATAGTGATAGCGGCTAGTTAAAAATAAAATTATGTCATCAAAATCATGTCTTTCAAATGGGTCATTTTCAAGACTGGTGAACATCCCATTTTTCATAATTGAAAATGAAGGAAAGAGTATCTAAAACGTTCCATTTTCATTGGCGTTAAACCACTTTTGATAAATAACGAAATTTTACCCAGTTGAAAGAATATCCACATCATGAATGCTTTAGAAAGTTGTATCAAATGAACTGTTTGAAACAATGGCTTGATATTTCAAAGGAATCCTTATGAAACATGTGCAGACATAATACAAATTATCTTGTCAATGGCATGACCACCATGGTCGAAGCTGAGAACATTTCTGACTGGCCTGGTACGGATATTTTAACTCCGGATTGGAGTTTTTTAATCTGAGCATCTGTAAACAAGTGAGATAGCTCTGAAAGCTTTCCAGTTTCTGCCCTGCTGACCAATCCTTTTAGAACCCTAAACGAATCCTGGAGATTCGTTTAGAGTACAAAGTACAACAAAGTACTTTGTCGTCATGAGATTTGACCGAATTCGCTAACATGTGACCGACTTTGTAGCCTAGCGGTATGGTTTGTGACTACTAAATACAGGTTCTGGGTTCCATTTCTGATTAGGTCAAACTATAGGCAACCGAGGACCGGGAACTCATTATTACGTCATTTCATGATCCCTACAGATTAGTTCAGGTGTACCGCCACGGGTGGCCGAGGTCGTTAAGGCACGGACTCGTGAGCGGGAGGTCTGCGGTTCGAATCCCGCCAGGACCGTCCTCCCTGACTGGGGTTTTTTCCAGGTTTTCCTCAGTCTTCATAACTGGCAAATGCCGGGGAGGTGCCTAAACTTAGGCCTGGAACGCTTCCTTCCTTAAAAAAAAATATATATATCCTTTCCCAATTTATCATTTCATCTCATGTATCACCAGTGTCCACCGCCTGTGGTGCCTCAGTAGTAAAAACGGGCGTTAAACACTACTCAAAAAAAAAAAAAAAAGTTCAGGTGAACCCATCTAGTGCACTATAACTATAGCTACCGTAAGAGCTACTACTTCGAGAGACTTGACGTTACATACCGACACCTTCCTGCGGCTGAAGTCCCGAAACGGCAGCGGAGAAAGCCGAATTCCCCCGTACGGCAGTGGGAAAGTGTTAGTATGGAGTTCTTTTTACTTTTTTAATGTTCTATCATTTTTGTTAAATTAAATATAAACTAACCTAATCTATGGGAAAGTAACATTTATTGTGTAGAAAAAGTATGAAGATTTCAAGAGAAGGAAAGAAAAAAAGCAACATTTTTTTTTTTTATTAAGGACAGTGTAGAGCAATTATGAAAATCACAAGAAGGAAACGTTTTCTATTAAGAACAGTGCATATAAATTATGAAAATTACGAGAAGGAAACATGCTTTCTATTAAGAACAGTATTGAAAAATTATAAAGATTACAAGGCAACAAGTAAGAAAAATATTTACCCGTAGGAAATCGAACCCAAGACCTTCGCATTATTAGCACGACGGTCTATCCAACTGAGCTAACAGGGCTATATGCATATGAAGGAAATCCTCCGCTTAAAGAAATTTCTACCACCACAATCGTAACCAGTCGGCTTTCTTCGTTACCGTTCGGACTGCAGCTGCAGGACGCGTCAGCACGTACGGTAAAGTACAGTAGAGACAGACAGAACAGTACACTGACAGCGTAGAGATAACATCACTTCGGTTCTCCTGCTTTTCAGGATAGACTTCTTTTCATCTTCGCTGCCGTAATCTTTTAAATTCTTTGGTGAGTTACACACAACTTCAATTATTCCGCGGGTGAAGATATGTGTAATTAATAATTCATTAAACACTTAAAGTGGACCAAAGTATTATATTAAAATGCTCCACCTTCCTTCATGATGTATCTCTTTGCGTGGTTGTGTTCCACCTTCTGCGGGCTTGTATTAGCAGCTGTTAAAGTGTAACGTTTCTGATATCGAATCCATTTTATGATATTTTGTAAAGCTTACTTTAGCTGGTTTTTTGAACTTTAATTCTTGTAGCTTTGTTTAAGTTATTTATGTATTATAGGGAGCGGTTGAATTGTGATTGATTTGAAGGTTTAAAACATACTTGGTTAAATCGATAAGGATTTTTAATGATTTATACCATCCTTTTCTTTATTAAAGTATGAAAAAGGGGTCTGATATATTTGTGGAAGCATGCTGAGCCCAGACAGAGGTCTGTGGGTTGAAACCGCGCTCTGTTTAGTCCAATTGCACGTGCAATTGACTGAGGAAAGTGAAATTTTATCTCTTGGATGTGGGCTGCTGCGCTGTGTGCTCTCGGCTGCCGGCCGGTCCACGTGCACAAGACCCAATGGGTGCACTGACTAAGACACTACCAATAGCGGAATAAGTTAACGTTTCAAGCAAGCTACGAGTAGTTCAAAATATCTCTGCACAATGTTGTGTTCTAGGAATCGTTTTTCACTTAATCAAAAACGTTTCCATTTCAAACAGGCAGCGTTCCAATTAGTTCGGATTAATGATACTTTACTGTACGTTATCGATTATTCAAAAGCACGTCAAATACAGTATTTACACTTCTGGATTGATGGCAAATAGTACTTTAGCAATATTATCGTTGATTTTCGTTCTTCGTGTCAGTTGCCGCAACGCAAATTAATACTTGAATAATTAAGACGATAATCTAGGTGTCCGCCATGTTTGTCCACGCCTGGTCCAAAAAGCACTTTATCACTAATAACTATTACTTTTATCAGCGTTGAATATTGTAGAACATATACATTTTGTGTCACAAGTAATATCACGAGAGAGTCTGAGATTACCGATAAATTCACGAACGTAGTGAGTTAGGCTATTTCATGAATAAAATAAGAATTTAAATCGTATAATTCCTCTAAACTTGGCTTACAAAATTGCAATAATTGTATATTTGTACTTACCTTTCCAAGCAATCTTGCGACAGAAGAATGCCGATTGTTAGTAATACAACACAGAAGAGCAAAATTCATTTTTTATATTTGATTTATTTATGGACGCTCTTTAACGTCTCAAGTCATCAGCGTTCCATTCAAATCAGGGGTGAAACAGCCGACAAATTTTGCTCAGAGGCCTCTTCTTCCAGGCTTGAGGTTCTTTTACGTGCCGTAAATGTACGACACGGGACCCACGGCTTTACTTCCGTTCCAAAGGAAGCCATACTTAGGATTTTTACGCCCGATAAAATCCATTGATCCTGTCCGGATTTGAACCCGCGATCTTGGGTTTAGAAGGCAAGTATGGTAACCACTTCACTACCAGGACCGACGGAACAAAATATGGGTTAAGGACTATTTAATAAATAGAAAAAGAATAAAAGTGGTATATATATTTGAGATTCGCGCACAGAATATTAACACCTGTATGAAATATTAGACTTGTGAATATCTATTCTATTGTGAGACTGAAATGGACAAAAGTGGACTATTACAATTGCTATCGTTCGATTTTCTAATACCAAGTGAGGAAAAAAAAAAAAGATAGCATACAGTTTCTCTATTTTCTTTGTATTCTCTGGTTTGGAATTCCTAATGATAAGATCAATTTCCACTTTTGACGCATCACCAAAAAGCTTTGAAGAAGCCTCCATTTTGTGTTATGACTGTCGATTGTCCAAGCTTTTGTTGCTATCAATAGCTCCTCACCACCTCTAGCAAAAGTGGTCAGTGATGCGTGTTCAATGAATGAATGGTGTTTAGCGCCCGTTTTTGCTACAGAGGCACCACAGGCGATGGACATTAATAATACATGAAATGAAATGGTATATTGGGAAAGAATTTATTTTTAGGGAAGGAATCGTTCCAGGCCTAAATTTAGGGTACTTCCGCAGCATTGGCCATTTATGAGGACTGAGGAAAACCTGGAAAAAAACTCAGTCAGGAAGGACGGTCCTGGCGATATTCGAACCCCAGACCTCCCGCTCACGACTCCGCGAATTAACGACCTCGGTCACCCGTGGCGGTATGCAAGAAGGTATACAGTTACCTACACTAACCACAAGACAAAGCACGTCACATGATAAAACGGTTTTGAATTTTTATTTCGATAATTTCACTTCGTAGTCCGGATGTGATTGGTTAAAATTCAAAATTTTATTTTGTTTCATTGGTCTGTTTTAAGGTGACGTCACATGAGTTAAATAGTCACAAAATAAATCGTTTTTAAGGAAATACATGTTCATCCGTAACAACTCTTGTATTCATATTGATTTTATCAATACTTTCCTGAAACTGGAATGGTTTACGAATCGAAATTGTTTCGACCATTTAGTTAAGTTATAAATCTCAAATTTTCCACACTAAAAGCTAACCATTGCGTGTGTTGTACAGCTGGGTACATCTCTACCTGTTAAACGTTACCGACCGTGCAGTGCTTGACCACATTTCTCAACAAACAAGCGGAGTCAGGTGTGTGTTGGAGTTTGTAGGCTGCCGACTGGAATAATGTACTATAACCGGTCGCACTGCTCACACGAGCACACGTTTCCTGTATACACATAGCTTGCTCATCCATTTCGTGCAGAACAAACATACAAAGGGCCAAATCCTTTGCCTCTCTCGGAGAATTTACCATCATAATCAGCGACACTCATTCACCAGAAGATAGTGCCTCTTGCCGCGAACCGCCTGGTGCCCGGATTACAAACGTTTTCCCAAGAGTGTCGTTCAGCTTAGTCCTCTTCGCTGGTCTTACAGCGTGTTATTTTAGTTTCCCTGCTGAAGTGCTTTTGTAGTTGACAACTGGAACTCTAGCAGGGGTTGGATGAAAATAAAGTAATTATAATTAAATAAAAAAAAACAGAACATCGTTTCGAAAGTAAATAGTTTTACAATAAACCAGTCAGGGGTCAAAATGCAACTAGAAAAGTAGTGGCTACTTTGAATTTGTAGCGTGCATTTTCCATTAGCTCCAGTGATTATTTTAATAGTGCACCCGTTGCTACATTCCCCCATCATTAATATAAATATGAAATATAACGCGGTACCTTCCCCCTAAAGTCACGGATGGCCGAGGTCGTTAAGGTGCGAACTCGTGAGCGGGAGGTCTGGAGTTCGATTCCCACCAGTACCGTCCGACCTAACTGGTTTTTTTTTTTCACATTTTCCTCAATCCTCATAAATGGCAAATGCCGGGAGGGAAGGTACCCTAAACTTAGCCTGGAACGTTTCCTTCCTTAAAAAATATACTTTCCCAATATATCATTTCATCTCATGTATCATCAGTGTCCATCGCTTGTGGTACCTCAGCAATAAAAATGGGTATTAAACACTATTAACCCCCCCCCTCTTACTGTCTGAGCATGCATTTAAGTTATGAAACGAACTAAGGAAGACACTCTAAATGTGGCCGTAAACGTACAATGCTGACCAACAGTGAATACAATATTACTTTACAGCGAAGAAATGTAATAGCAAAGCAACAATAAGCAAAAACATTAATATTACCTCTTATATATCTTAAATTTACACGTGAAAGAAGTCAAATGGCCAAGGACAGTAAGTGAAGTAATATCACATGCTTGTCTTTGATGCACAATTTAAAGGAATGTAATGGCAAAACACTATAAGAAAAGTAATATAAAACATTATATCACACATGCTTTGTGATATCTTCACACTCCACGTGCCTGAGAGTAAGAGAAATTCATGTAGCAGGAAAATGTATATAAGCTACCTGGTCGCGTACCCTTTCTGGCCACGAGCGAAAGGTTGTCTATTGTAACAAAGCTAAGTGTATGCAGGTGTGCGATATGAGTCGGAACTTTATGTCTTTTGTTATCTCACTTGCTGAAAATTCTCGGAAGTGTGTTATAAATACCATAGTAGCAAGTGTCCGCAAGAACGGTTTCCTTTCACTTTGACATAGGATCATCACGAACTAGCCAATCAGAGACCGATAAATTGAAAAGTTTAAAGTGAACGCGTATGGGAAGATTTTTGAAGGCTCAGCGAGCCTTGAGCTCCCTTCTGTGGACCCCGTGAGCTCTCATGACCACGTGGGGACACTTTGAAATTAGTATAAAAGGTGAAACTTCTTTGCTAAGTAAGACGGTTTACGCAGTTTTTGGGCAGCAAGGCATGCAGAGTTGCACTTTGGGTTGGGCAGTAGACGCTTTTAAGTTTTTCAAGTCAGTTAGTGTAGGTAGTTGTTTCACACAGCTAGATGCAGTTTCAACTTCAGTTTAGGCAGCGTCGCGCTATGAGAGTTTTAGTTCAGTTAAGCGAAGGCAAATAATCTTGTGTCAAAGAGGCAACAAACCATCATATGTATAAACACTTTCAGGTGTTGAACGGAGCACTGTCGTGTGATTTAAACCATTTCCTTTCATCTCCTCTCCTCAGTGACTATGAGGGCACAAAAAGACGATTTCGGGCCCCTGAAAGACTCGGGGTACAATGTGGGACCCTAAGGTATATGCTCTACCGGACATTATTGCATCAACATGGACGACAAACCGGCTTCAAAATTTGGCGCCCAGTATGGGGCCACATCGTGGACATATCCTATAAAAACCACTTCAGCTAGCCTTGCATTTACACTTATAAAAAGCTGATAAACTTCTACAGCATCAAACAAAGAAATCCCAGCCCCAAATTAATTACATGTACAATAAAGAAAACATAACATACAATGCCTTGTTCAGTGGCAGAATAGCTGGCCAAAAGATTCTTTACCCCCAAGAAGTCGCTACACATTCTCGCTCTGAAGTCCGAACCCGCTCGTAGTAAGCTCAAAGTAAGGCTATATTACATCATCACTGCTAGAAGGTACACTACAGCTCTAGACTAATCGGCAGAAAGGAAATGAAAAAAATGGTTACACATGGATGACACGGGAATTTGGCACTTTGTAAAACACAAATCGGTGCAAAAATGGCACAAATTTTAAAAAATAAATATTTGAATCATTAAATAAGAACTCTGTCAGGAGAGCGTAGCAATATTTGATTAAGGCTTAGTTATTATAACGTACACAATTAATAAATAAAATCATTAAACAAGTCATGTCGAAGAAAAATGTGAGCTGACCACAGACTCTAAGAAATTCGCTACAATACGAGGATCACTAAACGAGTATTGGAGCGGAGGAAGTTTTTGATCCTTGCTCACAATTGGTTGTGTTTGCTTATGCCCCAAATGGGGACACTTCTAGAATGAAGGCATTAGGCAAAAGAGTCACGGCGGCCAGAACTTATGTGGAAACGGCGTCCCTAACACGTTTGCTAGAACAACCGGACTTTAGCCTTTAAAAAGGTACGCTTTCATATAAAATATCTCGAGAGAACCCTTTGCAAAGCGCAAGCCATTGCCACACCGCGACAGCCCCCCCCCCCTTCCTCTGGCACTTTCCAACGGAATGAAACGATAAGAAAGAGGTGAACATATCTACGTGTAAAGATCTATTCCAGCATTTGCCTAAGAGACCATTCGAAACTAAGGAAAAACCCAGAATTTGAACCCGATACCTGCCGAACGCGAGTCCCATGCTTTATCGCCCAAGATATGCTGCTCAGAAAATATTATACCATAATATACTTGAAATTATAAGATTTTTTAGTATCATACAGTCCTTTTAATCATTTTAATTTCCCATTAACATCAGCTATTCAATATGTTTACACTTTCGAACCATTTTAATACTGCCAAAGATCACATTATATCAATACACACTTACCGAAAGCTCTTTGCATGTAACAGGGCATACTTTAGAACCCCATTCCCTCTAATTCACTTGTCAAAAATTGCTGCGTGTGTTTTCTAACGCAGACATCTACAGCAATAACACAATGCGCCATAATTAAATTCTGAATCAACAAACAGAAAAAAAGAGATTTGCGGCCAGCAATGTGCATTTGTATGAAAAGCAAATTAGCTGCCTACACGAACCAAGAAGTGTTGGGTTGAAGGATTTATTTCGCAAAGCTATCGCCCTCGCACCTCCTCCCCCAGGGTTTTGTGTAACGTCGCTATTAAATTACTATTCACGCGTCGCAAATGCATACATAGAAGTAACTAAAGAAAAAATAAGCATGGCTGGATCGAAGCTGGTGAGGTTTAATTTTTATTATTAAAGGCATGAGGAGTGCAGAGATTGTCTTTTGTCAAGGCAGCGGTCCAATGTTGGGGGACAATATGACAAAGTGGTAACCACTTTTAACCCCATATATCTTCAATTATAATGTTTAAAGCCATTTTGAAATCCAGTTACCCACAGTGGCTTTCACATAAAGAAAATATTTTTTATTTGTTTTATTTTATGGACGCTATTTAACATTTCAGGTCATCTGCGTACCATTCAATTCAGAGCGTGAAACGGCCTGTAAACTTTTCAGAGGCCTCTTCGTTCAGGCTTGAGGTTCTTTTTCATGTAGTAAACCTACGACACGGGACCCAGAGCTTTACTTCCTTTCCAAAGGAAGCCATACTTAGAATTTTTACGCCCGAAAAATCCATGGATCCTGATCGGGATTGAACCCGTGATCTTGGGTTTACGAGGCAAGTATAGTTACCACCAGACCCCAGGACCGACAACAAATAAAGAGAACTACTATACAAATAAAGTGAGTCACTGTTTTACACACAAAGAATGAGAATTGCGATCTTTTCTACTCTGTAGTAAGGTTTTCATTGTTGGTACAGGTACATAAAGATAATACATACAGGGTGTTAATGGACTACACCGAAATAATTTCAGAGAGTGTAGAGATGTCATATGTAAGTAATTTGAGACAAGGAATGAAATGTCCAAAATTAAACATTAGGCAGTTTTGTAGTGTTAAACATTTTGGCATCAGATGCTGATAAGTCGGTGTTAAAGCTAAGTAGAATGAAAACTGGTTTAGAATGTCTTTAAAACTGCCTTGCAAACATAGAAATATCAAAATATCAGGCTGTTATCAGCATTTTCAAGATTTAGTGTCGAATTAATCATGTGACAGTGCGACACTGAACACCTATTAACTGCCTTCTTGCATTATATAGCCTACTCTAGAGGGCACTCTTCAACTGTTTGTGTGACGTAATGCATAAGACAAAAGCTGATGTTCCGCATGCCGCGGGTTCAATTCTTGCCATGTCGTTAAATTTGGTTTTATTTGATATGAAGTGTTACTAAACAATTATGAATCAAATTTAAGAAATCTCTGAATATATGACACCCAACTCGTTAATATTACCCCTAATTCTACCTTTTGTAAGCAAGGGATGTAATTATATGAACTGATATGTTAAGATTTAAGTGTAACAATTGAAACATCGCTTAAAAAATGACGAACGAGACTCGAACTTGAAAACAAATGACCATCTCTTACTCGAAAGTACTGCCTCAGTAGTAAAAACGCGCGTTAAACATTAATAAAAAAAACAACTGGAAAGTTAATGTCCTAACCATGGCGCCAGAGTAGCACACCCCCCTTCGTTGCCGTATGTTATGCTTTCTAGGGACATCTTTATTAGCCAGTGATGTACTGGCGCTTTAGAAACATAGCTTAAGACATTTGTACACTCTGAAATTATTTCGTGTAGTACATTGACAACCTAAAGGTATATTCGCTTTCTGTCAAGTTAGCTCCCAACTTCCACTTTGCTTTCTGGTATACTGAGGATATAAAGCATGAAAACAAAGACTACCTAGTTATTTAATTTAGACAATTTTATTATAAATATCCAGAGAAAATATATTAAAATTTTAAGACATTAATTTGTGAAATGTACTTAAAATATAACTTCATCCCTTTATAGTTCTTGTTCATTTGTTTAGACTCAGATTTTCTATCTATTTACATTGAAATTCAGTGAGCAGTATCTTTGCTGCTGCTGAGATAAGGAGAAACAAATCGTATTTTCTATGTAAATACCCTGAAAGGGTTATTTCTACTATGATTAAAATTGATCACTATTAGAATATTTTGTCACAGTTGTTGGTTTAATGAAATTTAATAACCACAGCTCTTGCCGGCTACTGTCGTCAGCATCGTCTGTGAAATGAGAGGGTGGGCAGAGAAGGACAGAAGCGTTAGAAGTGGAAGAAGGTGGGACTGCTGGAGAGCTGTGGTACAATTATTTATTGACTAATGTCGGATTCCAGATCTTGATTATTTAAAAACCTGTCATTGTTTATATTATCTTGATACTGCTATATTTCTAAGCTCCCTTTCCTCGCCAAATTAAAATGCATTAAAAGTATAAGTTCTGATGCATTATATCTCGTAAAGTACCCTGCGAATGTTTTAAGCATACATTGATAAGCCCAGAAGATAAATTAAAACTCAAATTAGAGAACATAGGCGACATTTACGCCTTAATCAGCCAGGGAAAAAAAAGCTACGATTTGACTAGCATGCCATCCAAACTTGCCATTAAATTACATTTAGAAATTAAAGTAATTGTAAAAACAATAGGGTATTTTAATCTGGCTAGGCCTTAGAAATAGAGCAGCATGCAGATAATTTAAACAGAGACAGAGGTTTCCAAATAAGCAATACGTGGAATCCGTTACTACTCAACAAACAGCTGCACCACCACTCTCCTATCACCCCTACCCACGTCCCACTCTAACAAATTGTTTCCTCTGGCTTCCAGACCCTTTCACTCAGTTATCACTGAGGATTCTGACGTTAGTAGCCAGAGAAAGCTTTGGTTTTTTAAAGTTCATTAGATAAAATAACCTGGCAATGATAAAATTTACTAAAAACAATGCTGATGGTGACAGCCTAAATAATTGTTATTTTTACTAGTCATGGAATTTGTTTACATTAAGTTTTTTTTAAAAAAAGTTTATCCAAACTAATAATACTTACAGTTATTATATTATTTTAATATTACTTAATCTTATACTACATTATGACATTATTTTTTATTTTCAATGTGATAAAATATTTTAAGTTTTACTTCACTCTTTGCCAAAGCTTGTTGAAGAAATCTTTTCAATTTCTGTTTGTTTACTACGCCAAGTTATCATCTGACATGCAAACAGATGCGGACAACGAAGCCCCAGATTACTTAAAGAATGGCAATGATCCCATCGGAAGTACAAAATAGAAAAGAATGAACCCTTTCCTTCCTTTCCTAATAGCTTTCTCCTTCCTGGCTGTCCTGCTCCATTACACCTCTTTCGCTCTTTTAGACAAGTTGTGGTAAATGCACTGCGACAGCGAGTAAGGTTGCATCCACAAAAAGCAATGCTTCTTTACGTGAGCATTTCAGAAAATACAACTGAACAAGTCATTGCATATTTCATCAAATACACTAAAGAAAAATGCACCGGAGAAAGATTTAAAAAAAAACTGAAACAATGCATGATACAAATTTGTTCATACGGGCACAAGATTTGATCTTGTTTAACCAACCACACTCTACTTTAGCATCATGTAACGATGTTTATTTTGCCAAACATTTGTATCCATTTCTTATGGTCTTATAAGTGAAAGCTATGTTTAAGGTAATAGAAAATTCAGTGTTTATTTGTGAACGCCTTACCATTTTGGGGTCTGCAGAAAAGTTTAAGCTAGAAAATAAAAATTGTCACTAATATACAAAATAAAAACGTTTATGTGTGAAAATTGCGAAAAACGTGTGCGGCATTTCAAATCGTCATACAGAACGAATATGGTTTCCAAAAACAAAAATTATATTATCTACTTCTTGGGTGTTATGTTCAAAGTTTCAACCAGTATTACTGTACCCTATCTAGGTGCAATAATTTTTTTTAAAGCTATGTTTAAAGAAGCAATTATTGCTGAGTTAACATTACATTGGAATATATCTGTGTTTATGAACACATCATACATTGAAATTACCTGAGAAAGCATTTTTTACGAGTGGGTTCTTTAAGATTTATTGATAACAGAGGTCTAGCTCATTTTACAAAATTCGTGCAACTAAAGACTCGGTCACAATCTGCAGTGCGCAATGGACATCTACCGGCTCCGTTTGTTAACGGTGGGAGAAGGCATTGACAGTGCTGGACTTTTCTGGCAGATAGGAAGGAGGAGGAGGGAGTAAGTACATGTTTAAATGAAGTAAAACAGCTCATTTCGGATAAGACAGACAGCCGGAAAGGAGGGGTAGGGGAATATGGCTCACAATTTTTTCTAAGTATTTATGAATATGTAAGAAGGAGTGTAAGTTAATTCGCTTTTGTGCTGCTTTTCTTTTGTTTATTTTATTCAAATATTTAATTTTTTGTATCGTATATAATATATACTTCTTTTAGCTCTTAAAAGATAAATGTTGTTTTGTGCAATCAATGTATTGGGGAAGCACTACGGTCCCAAAACTCTTGCGAAATGGATGAGTTGCATTTGTAAAAATATATTTTGTAAATAAATGCACTACTACTACATGGAATGTCCTGCGGCTGAAGTTCTCGAACTGTAGGCAGCGAACCGCAAAGAAAGCCGACTGGTTTCGATTTCAGTATGGGATCACAAGTTCTTCTGTTAGCGCCAAATCACTAAATGTGTTGTGAATAGAAAGCGTTAGTGTGCAATGTGGTTAACAATTTTTTGTATATGTTGAGTAGATCAAAGCGGTATTATAACAACTTAAGAAAAATCTGTAAAACGTGCAAGTTGTAAATTCTGCACATCAATCAATGACAACTAAACTAATATTTTGTGTAGAAACTATAAAGTGCATATTTGTAAAACTCATATCGTATGCTTCTTTCCAAAGTGCAAGTATAAACTGCAATGGTTTTTTTAAAGTTTAGTTTGTCGCTTATATGTTCTCATATAATATTAGCAAAATTGTAATAATGTAAAAACCTGAAGCAAACAAATGTTCCACATAGTAAAAATAAACCTATCATGAAAAAGAGCAGTTATATAATAAAACAAGGTTTTTAATTGGGGTATTATATCACTCATTTATATATTTTGGACATTGTTCCGTCTATTTTGTACAAATAACAGTACGCCAGTTCATACTGACTCGAACACTAATTCCAACAGTGCAGTAGGATTAAATGCACAGACTCTCCAGAATGGAATATTTCATACGCATCTCCAAGGAACGGTACGAGGAGAGATCTAATAACAAAACAATGTTAGCTCTTGCAGGCAAATTCCTCGCACAGTATCAGTCCTATGTCAACGAAAGGGGACAATAGGTCACCCAAGAACATCTTGGTATGGCGGTAAACAAAATGAAATGTTCAAATTACCGGTTTTAGTTACAAATCTTGACCGCTCTCGTTATGCTTTGCATCTCAGTTACTAAGCTTGTCGCAGCCGATTGCGCCTGTATTAAAACTTCCTTCCTGTTGGCTTCCCAGCAGTATCAAGAAACTGAAGACATGAGATAGACCTCTCCAAGAAACCATGCGAATAATGGAAGTTCAGGAGGTCAGGTGAAGTGGGTGGTGCAGTTTCCACTAAACTACGATCTATGCTGAATAACAACCCTGGATACTGAAAATACCTTACCTCGCCCCGCTTATTTAATGGTGAAACCGTAGAACCCCCTGAGAATATTATTACTAACACAATCCCGGTGACTTCTTGAAATGTGGAGCGTCTTTTTCTGTATATAAAGAAATGTTATCAGACAGGATACACAAGAGAACATTTGGAAAATATAAATTATAATAATTAATTGTGTTTCTCCTTCTAATATGGCCTAAAATCTTAAATGAGAAGGAAGCATTTGTATTTCAGTATTTTTGCATTCATTCTAAAAATTAATTGTAGTTTTATATTTTTAGCAGAAGTGAACTGGTTGATACAATCTCAATTTGACTAGCTGTAACTCTATTTTCTAGTACAGAAATTAAATATTTTTACATATAATTGCTTCATTACATAATTAACTAATGTTGGCTACTTATTTTGTACATGTTTTTCTTATTTATATTACATTAAACCGAGATCTAGAATTACACATAACCGCCACGGTTGGCCGAGGTCGTAAAGGCGCGGTCTCGTGAGCGGTAGGTCTGGGGTTCTCAATCCCACCAGGACCGTCCTCCCTGACTGATTTTTTTCAGTTTTTTCTCAATTCTTATAAATGGCAAATGCCGTGGAGGTACCCTAAACTTAGGCCTGAAACGTTTCCTTCCTTAAATGAAAATCCTTTCCCAGTTTATCATTTCATCTCATGTATCATCAGTGTCCACCGCCTGTTGTGCCTCTGTAGCAAAAACGGTAGTTACACACTGATCAAAAAAAAATTACACAACAGGCACTCTCAGGTTAAAGAGCACAACTATCTTATTGCTCAGCATCGCACAACTAGCAAGATCCGTTTTATAGCATTAATGAAATTATTTTTATGGAAGTTCCTCTTGATAGAACATTAAAATAATATTATTGATACATATTTTGTCACACAGAGAGCAATCAACCGATATTTTTGTTTTTACTCTTTTCCGTGCACGAGTTTGAAACATATGAATGAATTGCTTTATGCCCTGTTGACAGTTAATATTAAATGTGACACAAACATATTTATAACACGTGTGCTGTCAGCTATAATATCAACTGTATTTGTAATGAATAGCGTTAGTCTTTTTGAGTTTGTCCTTCAAAATTGCGGCCGTTTTTAATATGTGGTGGGGGATGGTGTGAATTAATTCGTTGATGAATTTGATATTCCCTACTTGGGCGTCAATTTTCCGTGCTTTTAAAATAGTAGATCTCGGGATGTTTGAAATTTCTTGATTTGTATGAGTCAACGGGAAGGGCAAGGTATCAAACACATTACACAAAAACATTTGACACTATTTATTTACTGAATATTTAATGTCTTCCCCTACGTTAGGCTGTCCATAGTATCGAGTTCTTTAGTTCGCTCTTGCACGGTTTGAAACTAAGCTCATTTCCAAATCACTGCTCCCGTATTTAATTGCCAAGCAAGTGTTCGCGTAACTCTTTTCCAACACTGACTGTTCGTGTATATCCCCTTTTAAACCCTAACTGACCCCATAGCATTAAAAGCTGGTAATTTCTATCACGATAAGGTCATTCGATCATTACTAGTCCCATGCCCGCTTCTTGCAGGATATTTTGAATTTTAGATAATCAAGTTTCTCTCCCTTTAATTTTTCCTTGTGCTACCAAACACTGATCAATAATATTCTTCTCCTCTAGTCTCCCTATCCTATACCAATATTTCAACGCTGTTTCTATGACCTTGCTTTTATAGCCTATCTTCCTAGTTCCATTAGAGCAACCTCGTTAGGTGAAGATCTAGGTAAATCCAGAACATTTCTACAAAATAATAAGGATTAGTAAGAATATGTCAAAAATAATTTGTTCACTGATATTGAACAACACCTTTTGACTTCCAGATCTTTTTTGTGTGTGTGTGTGTGTGTGTGTGTGTGTGTGTGTGTGTGTGTGTGAAAACGGTAGTCATATTTCATGGGATAATATTTCTTGCGAATAAGTTCTTAATTAGAATTAAACATCGCCTTCGAGCAGAATACTAATTATTTATTATACTATGTTTGTCCAGTATTTTCTTTATTTTTGTCTTTAATTTTATACACCGACAGATAAATATATTCGTGTGTTGGCTGCCCAATTTAACGCTTCTACTTGTTTGTGCAAGAGAAAATCAATCATCCGCTCATTTACGTCTGCCGTAGGCGTGAAGTATATGCGACGGTCAAAGTAGCTCTAAAAATTCGCATTGAACATCTATGAAATTAATAAAATAAGCTATCACTGTTACTGTGTCTGCGTAATTTATAAATACCATTAATGTGTACGGAGTTACTGTAAAACACAGGTCGCTTTATGTAATTCTGTATATACTTCGTAAATTTAAATTCAAGTGTGCTATAAAATTAAAGATCAACGGTTATGAAAAACAATTATTTATTATGTTATCATTTATATAGCTGGGCTATTTTGTTTCCTGCATATATTAATCTGTCCTAACTGAAAAAAAGGATTTTAAGATTTCATATTTTTTCTAAGTGCTGTAGTGTGCCAAAAAGAAAACAAAACAAAAATATTATTTAAATTTCAACATTCACGCCTTTTTGGTTCGTCAAAACCCTTTGTGGTTGGCATTCAAATTTTCCGGCGTGTCCGAGCTCAAACCGGCTTTGATAAAAAAAAAATATAACGATGCCAGACTTCAGCCATCCAGTTGCTTTTTTTTTTTTTTTTTTTTTTTTTTTTTTTCCCCCGCCATTGAAGACGCTATTCCGTACATTCTTGAGGAGATGATTAGTTAAGCCAGTAAAATGCTCAATTTCAATAGGAAAATCTTTGTTCATCTCTGACGCAAACCAGAGCAAGAAGTCTTAAGAGTTTTATTCTTCTATTTGACACATAAACTGACATTAATTAAGGATGTAATACAAACAGACAAGGATAAACTACAATACTCATCGGAAAGTTGGGCTATTGGTACAAAGGGGTGTAATTTACAAAGTTACAAATTCTTATGTGTTAAATTTAAATTTCTTCAGGGCTAAAATCAAATAAACCGTGTTGCCTGAATATTCTGGATTAGAATAAGCCTGATTTCAAATATTTAAATAAACTTGAATATGGTTTATTCTTACGATAACGAAATTTGTTTTATATCGAAATATTAATTCATTAACAAACCTTATCTACCAGAACTGGAAAGTGGCCGTTCTTGGTCCATGTAGAAGGGTGGGCCTGGGGAATAACTACACTCAAATGTTGTGGGGGAAATCTCTTTAATCAAGACCTACACTCTCTCTCATATTCTCTCATATCTGCAGTACCAGTGGACGTTTGTGCTGCAATGAACTTCTGGTTTATACTTCTAATTCAACTGTTAAAGTACTTCTGCAGTCAATTCAGAGATAGCAATGAATCTTATGAGTTTTTCAACCTGTTTACTCCCAATGATGTATCGTAATATCACAAAAAAATTGTGATAGACATGTAATATCCGTCTTTCAGCGGTAAATACAGAAACGAAATTTGCTCTTTCTATTTCCTTTCTAATTTCATTCCTATAGATAAGATACGTTTCTCACAAAGGTGTTTTTTCAAACCATAAAAAAATCCTCAATTCTGTGCATCTTGCTGAGTAAGCTGAGGTCCAAATCCTTTCACTTCCAACTTAACAGTTAAACTTAGACGCAAAAATGGAGTCTTCAATAAAACGTCCACTTTATTCAATGCCATAAAAAAGATTCGCTTTTTGTAAATTAACACTTAACACTGTGAAAGTCAACTTTCCGCTGAAAAACAGGGAGAAAGTCACCCTATTTGCAAACAAAGTGCGAAAATAACTCCTAGTCAGTTATGCGTATCATCAACACCTGGTTCCTAAGAAAAGAGAGAATACCGCGCGCCAGCTATGGGCCGTCTTCCTGCTGGCCCAAGAGAACGGAGAAATAAGCAGAAGAAAGGATAATCCATCTTGGAGAGAGACAAATATAAGTCCTTGTAAATCTTTATTTGCCCATGCATGAGCTTCCTTCGCTAACGGAGGACCCGCATGCTACCGCTACTACAGTAGAAAGGAAATGTACTTATCGCGTAAGATACAATTAAGAGCTAATGGGTTATACATCGCTGTTTTCATGTACTGTTTATTTTAAAAGTTGACCATTAGAAAAGAAAATGGTAAATAAGTAGGGGGGTCTATCTGCCCCTTATTGACAAGCCGCCCATGGTAGAATTTATCAGGCTGCTAATGAATATGTGAGGGAGGTGTTCCCAGCACATCTAGAGAAAGGGCATCTGTTCGACTAACTCAGCATTACCAATGCACTGCTTGTAGAATTTCCCAAATTGTCAAGTAGTGGTGTAAAATGAGACTGATTAAAAGCGATATTTTCTAAAATTAAAAAACAAAATCCGAGAGGATAACGAAACTTTGCTATACCAGACGGTGGCCCGTTGGAGGCCATCTTTTCAACAAGGACATGATAGTGTGGAAGATGCAGCACATATAGTTCACCCTATTTTCGGTTCTGGTTACTACCACAGGTTTCTGGAATATCATCTTGGCCCCGCTCAATGGAGAAAACGGCGGTATTTCCAAACATGAGAGCTCATTATCTTTTATGTCAATGCCCGCTGTCACAATGCGATTTGGATGGGAGGTAACTCAAATATCCTTTATATTCCCCTAGCATTTTGCAAGCAGTAGATCGCACCTTCTCAGACATCAAAGACTTAGTTAAGGGTGCCCAGCGTCTTCTACTTATTTGAGTTACGAGTGACCAGAATGCCTCTCTGCCGACTAGTAATTCAAATTATTTCACTGTAGAATTGTGACAGTGAGTGTTAAACGTGGCAGAGGGCTACAATAAATTAGCATAAACGTTTCCAGGTTCAGAATAAACAGCTTGCTACGCATGAATAGGCTCCCTTACTTTCTTTTCAGTTAGAAAATGCAGATTTTTACAATAATACATTGTATTGAAAATACTAGTAAAGTAATCCGATTTAAGATAAGCATAAATGAGTTTTAATTCCTTTAAATATATAGTTTTTCAGTGGAACAGCTTTACAAAAACTATGACGTTTCTTTAAGTACTCTCGTGGGCTCTGTTACATTACTATATATAATGTATGTGCACTTGACACCAAAACCAGAGAGTGCAGTTCTCTATTCTTACGGCCATTGTCCTTTATTGCAACACGTATGACGACTGCACATAAGTCTTGTTACAGAGGGTCGCAACGTTAGATTTCCTTAACAGGTCGCCCTCGTTTCTAACAAAGACCCAGCACTTGGTTCTTCGAGCATGAAGGTTTCCGGTTTTTCCTTTATAATCCCTCTCGCTCTTGTTACTACAGAGAAGCCCCTTGTTACAAGAAAGTGCTGCTACGGCAAACGCAAACAGTAAAGGCGTCTGTAGCGATCTTTAAAGGAAAATGCAAGCATATATTCTATGCTAAAAACGGCGGAGTATTATAGAGGCATAAATATAAGCGTACATTTTGTAATAATATACCTTGCACAGATCTTATTTAAGCTCGTTATTTTGTACTGTGAGATAAATATCATATAGATCCTTATTAACAGCACTAGGTATTCAGATAAAACGCACTGTTTTATTTTACTTGTTCACAATATTCTGGTATTATTCGAACCCCAGTATTTATTTAAGAACATATGAACACAATTTGGTTAAGCAGAGTGTTCAAACTTTTGTTAATGACGAAGCAGGAGTAGGTGCTCAATGCTTGACATCCTAGTATTTATACCCTGAGGAAATCCTGAATTATTCCCATGGTTTGCATGGAGTAAATACCTTTCGGTACTTGGCTTGACGCCAGGCCCCGTTTTGTGTAACCAGTAGGGTGCTGCCACCTTGGTCATCTAATAACAAAACTAAAATTTGGTATTTATTGTCTCAGCGACCCAGAAACCGGTTATTGTTGCTTGGTAATTTGAGAATGCTCTCTTTGGCTAAGATAATAACAGTTATCAGGCTTTCCATGGTTTTCCTCAGTACATTTTCAGTAAAAGCAAATAATTGGTTTCTAATTTTCTAGTATAGATTCACCTTCAATTTCGTGATTACTATTTAGCATCTCTATGTGTTCCTCAGTGTATTTTTTGTGATGTCTTCGCAGTGGTCCAGACATTGGACTGACCATTATCCAAGGAGTCTGTCATTGGCTGGTATTGTCCCAGGAAGTCCAAGTGCAAATACCGGAGGAGGTTTGATTTGTTATTATTCACGGACCTCTTTAACAACTCAGGTCATCAGCGTCCCATTCAATTCAGAGCGTGAAACGGCCCACAAATTTTGCTCAGAGTCCTCTTTTTTCAGGCTTGAGGTTCTTTTTCGTGCCATAAATATACGAGACGGGACCCATGGCTTTACTTCCCTTCCGAAGGAAGCCTTAGGATTTCCATGTCCGAAAAAAAGCAATCGGTCCTGGCCAGGATCGAACCCACGATCTACCGGAGGAGGACAAACAGTTAAAGAAGAATTTTCTCACATTGGATAACATAAAAGATTTCCTCTATTAGATATTTTGGAATGATCGACTTATCTGGGGGTTTTCGTCTACAATGGTTAATCCGTATTAAATATTCACAATTCAGTAACCAAGAGTTTCAACTTTTCAAATGGCCGTACACAATTTCAACGTGCACTTCCATTTTAAAATGTAATCCCTGAATGAGCGTATTTGGATTATTGTTAATATGTTGAAATTTTGTTAACTACATGCAAGAAAATCGTATTAGAAACATGTTTTCTTCAAAAACCTTTCCACGACTAAACCTTGAGGGTTTGTCACATCAGTGCGTTTCCTAACACCTGCCAGGTATTTATGCCGCACGATATTAGCACAATCAATGGAGTAATAAAATGTAAAATTAAAATTATAGAAATGCTAGAGTAAAATGGAGAGCTGCTAGAAAGTATTGCAAAACAAATCTAAAGGGAATGCGAATATCCCTTCAGTTTAAAAAAATGTATCGAGCAGCTGAAAGCCTAAAGTGCATGTAAGCCCAGTATGTATTAGAAGAAGAAAATCCTTCTGCGAGAAAGAACCCATAGTGCAATGCTACGTGAAATGCTCTGGCATTTACCATTCTTACAAGGAGAAAAAGGAGAAAAAGAGGGCCCTGTACCTAAGAACAAACTTTTACTGAAGTTTGCCATTTTAAAACAGGCTTTGGAGTATGCAATACGCCATAAAAAGTCTAAGCACATTCAAAGTTTATCGTGTTCTGAGCTGGTAGCCAAGCAAAACTAGGCTGGAGTGTAAAGAAAAGACCAAACCCGGCCTATCATGGCCAAAGTTTACATACATACGTAACAATTGTTTTGTAGGGTATCGTAAATGTGAAATTTTCTTATAAAATTACTTACTACTTCTTTTATTGTTGAGCTGAATTTTATTTATTGTTGTTTAGTTCCGGAAAGTGAGAGATTACAAACTTTAATGATGTTTGGTTTTAGAGACAGAAAGAGGTATCAGCAAGGAGTGATTAGCTAATGAAGTTAATCAAAATAACAACTTAACATAGTTAACGGTCTACAAAATAATGTGCCATTTATTTTGTGCATCCATTTTCCACGATCAATATGTCAAGATGGTTTTACCCTTACCCACTCCTATCTCCTACCCTCTATTGCATAGACCTAGCCTAGACTAATTCTGATAGTGTTCGCCTATTGGCTGAAGCACCTTGCTTTGTAACAGAATTTAGGATGTATGTCTTTCCTCGGTGAAGACGCAGTCAAATTTTTCCAAATATTGCGCATTTTACGCCTTGCTTAAGCATGAAACTTCTTCATTTTGTATACCCAGTGACTCAGGTATTTGTGGATGAATTTTTGAATTGTAAAGTGTTTTTAATATGTAAAATGTTTAATTCTAAATGTATTTTTAAATGTACAATTTGTAATTAGTTTCCAAGTTACTTCAGGTGAATTTTGTACTGCATTGTCCATGCATTTGGACTGGTAGTAAAGTTAGAAAGTGTTGTTATTCCTAGCAAGAATTTAATGTCTTATTTTCTGTAAAATGAGAGGTTTTGTGCATGATTGGTGTTTAACATTCCTTCCCCAGTGTGCTTTTGTAATCTTCTGTTACGTGAGCATTTATTTTAAACAGTTATTTTTGAGAATTGTCTCATTTTGAATTGATTATGCTTTAATATGCTGTATGTTTTATTTATTTTATGCTAAGGGCTATTATGTTGCATTTTACATGCAATTCAATTCAATTTTAATAAATTTGTGTGTGTTATGCTCACTTTTGATGTTATTTAATAAATTATATTTCAATGGTCTTTTCTGAAGTAAAGTTATAAATTTTCTTCCTTGTTATTTAGTCACCTTTTAGTTGTTCTCTCCCAAAGGAGAACGCTTTCAAACATAAAGGAAGAGCATTGATTAACGTTTATTGATAATTGGTGCAATAGTAAACAAAATTAAATGAAGGATTCTCCAGTTACATATGGAGAAAATGCATTTGGTTTGATGTTCCAGTGAACATGGCTCAAATAAATCTACCAAACAGGTTATACTTGAATTTAATGTAAATTGTGCTTCTTTATGGAAGTTGTAGACATCACAGAAAAGGCATCTATACAAAATAGAGTTCTTGCAAGCATTAAATGAAGACGATGTTGACAAAAGCATTGAACCCAATGGACTATGAACAATTTGCAGGTGTATAGTCAAGTGAAATAGATTATTTACCTATTTTAAAAGGTTTTACATATCAAAGCTAGGAGCTAAAACTGGCCACACCGTTGTTATCTATATATTTTATCACCTCTTTCAAATTTTTTCATCACGTTGAAGACACTGGCGCATATTTTGTTTCAGTTCTTAACAAAGTATGTGAGTTTGTCTTGTGTATACTATTTTGAAAAGATAAAAGTCTAAAAGTTGCAAAGGGTTAGGTCAGGAGATCGAGGATCACATATCCTTATAATTAACTATTCACAAATGTGTTAAAAGTATGAGAGATACGCTTCTCAATAATAAGAAACGTGTTCCAAGTCGCCAGAGAAAAAGTTGGATGAAATACAGAATTTCTTGTGCAATGCACGAGTATTCCTGCTGAGGGACATTTTTTCAACATCTCATATGGCACAGGTTGTTGCTTATTACCATCAGTTTTAAATGTAGTATGGTTTTTCTTTCAGTAAAAATATAAATACTAAAATGGAACAGAAAATTTGTGCTTGGCGACTCTACCTCCCTCTGATATTTCTCCAGTAAGAAGCCGCGGTCAGGTACTTACAGGAAATTTGCATGTTTTAGATATATGGTGTAAAGCAAATACGGGGAACTAGTATGGCTGTATTCCCCCCCCCCCTCTCCTGTGTTTATTGCGACTATATCACTTATGTGTCGTCATGATCAAATCAACCAATGAAATGAAACAAAAATTTGAATTGTGACAGATTACAGCCCAATATTCCAGTAAAATTATCATAAAGTTTTATCAAACCCCTTACCACACGAAGTGCATTTGTCTCCTGGTCAGTGTAGCCAACTGTATACCCCGAATATAATTCCTGAGCATCAAACAGACTAATCAAGAACATCATTCGGCCATGCTAAACAAATTGCGGAATTTTCCTCCACATCTTCATCCACTAATTCCCAAATGTCCTTTGCATCCAATGAAATTACAGCCTCTTTATTTAAATTTGATGTGTGTTCATTCAAACAGCTGCTTTCGCATATTCGGCCAAATAATCTGAAATAGTTTGTAAACCATACCTACCTAAGCAACCATAAATTGAAATAAACACGTTATTCAGAATGGTAAAATGTTATCTCTATTTTGTTTTTCTCAGTTGGTATTAGTAAATCGAACGGTAGCGACTGTAAGAGTCAATTATCATCTATTTCAGTCTGACGGTTTCTGAATAGGTAGGTATTCATAAGCACGTATTCAAAATTCAAATACTTTTATTCTTATTATATTTATGAAATAGTCCTAAATGGTATTAAGCTCTTCTCTATTGACATTACTGAAAATCGACTTTAATCTGTAGCAAGATGACTTGAAAAGAAATATTATTAGTACAAATATTACAATATTGTAGTTCAAATTTACGGGATATTTATTTAAGTACTTATTTTATTAACCGTGAAAGATTACTTGAGGGTCTTAGATTGCTCATAAATTCAAGAACACAGTATATATATCGGCAATCTCAGACCCTCTTGTTATATTACTTGTAACTATTTCACTCGTGTGAAAACCAGCTCTATACTCTATACTTTTACTATCTAATTCCTGAACACGCCTCTCTGACCATGTTTCCTAGAGGCAGTGATGAGTAAAAATCCTAAGTATGGCTTCCTTCGTAAGGGAAGTAAAGCCGTGGGTCCCGTGTCGTACATTCACGGCACGAAAGAGAACCTCAAGCCTGAAAGAGAAGCCTCTGAGCAAAATTTGTCGGCCATTTCACGCCCTGAGTTGAATGGGACGCTGATGACCTGTGACGTTAAAGAGCGTCCGTAAATCAATCAATCAATCAGTGATGAGATAATAACAATAAAAGAATCGACAAATATAACCCAAAATGGAGGGTGCTTCAAAGCGTTTTGGTGATGCGTCAAATATGCAAATTGATCTTATCATTAGGAATTCTAACCACAAAATACATATATATATACAGAGACACTGTTTATTGTTATGTTTTCCTTGGTTGGTATTAGAACATCGAACGGTAGTGATCGACTTTTGTGTCTCACAGCTTCTGAATAGAATAGATATTCATAGGTATAACAAGTGTTAATATTCTGTGTGGTATTTATGTGTGTGCATACATAAAAATAGCAATAAGCAGAAAAGCAGAAAAGGATAAAACACTAAGGAAAAGTCACAGATTTGTCTTCTTGTCATAGAGGAAATCAAGCAGTTCGAAATATAGCGTTTACAAATCTGTGGGTTTTTCCTTATTTGTTTTTTCTAATTATTGTTATTTTAGTTATATTGTTAATAGTGTTGAATTATTTTTCATTTGTGTAGTTTGCATCTCTGGTGTTGCTTTTTATTTGGCTTATTAATTTGAATTTGTTTCTACGTATTTTGCTTTTGACTTCTTTACTATTTATGCACTATTCTTTTAATTTTTTTCCTACTTTCTCTGAGTTTTCTAATAAGCTTTATTGTTATAATTAAGTTTTTTTGTTATTTAATACTTAATTGCTTATACTATGACATTTTTCGTTTAGAAATCTGTAACCTTTTCTCAGTGTTTTATTCATTTCTGCTTTTCTAGGATTTTTTTTTCCTCTGGCATTACTGCCAGTTTAGAGGAATTGTATTTAAATTATTATTTTATTCGTGAAATAGTTGTAATAAATATCGCTCGAGTGTTTGGGAAATGCACAACTCTATGTAAACTATACTTTTAAATGGTCAATGTTTTTGGATATTTGTTTTGCGTGTCCTTCAAGGTTACAAAAGCGAAGAGGTTCATTATTCAGGATTAAGCTAAGAGAACTGCAGGATGAAAGTCATAAGAGATATAGTCAGCAATGAACTCTTGATTTACCTAGCAGCAGATTGAAGAGGAGCAGGAGGAGGAAATGAAAGCAGACAAGGTGGAAGGGGGAACGATAAATGTGTGCAGAGAAAATGAAGATTAGTTGTTACGTTCCTAGTGGGAAGTCAACGCTCATTATGTAACCGGCAACTGGATGTTAAGTTGGTTATAATGACAGGCGTGTACTCGCTCAGATTGCTTTGTTAGTGAGACGAAGCTTTTAACGGGAACCTTTTCTTAAGTTTTCTACAGCAAAATCCTTCTTTTTAGATATTTAAAACGCAGTCCGGCGACTAATAACTACACTCAGTTAGAAAGAGTCCCACTCTCAGTAAATTGATGTAAAGTAACTAAATATATTGGCCAGTATTCCACATCAGGCCAATTTGCTTGCATACAGTCAATTGAATGTAAACGAAACCAGAAAATAGTAATTTAACAGAGTATTATTGCTATCGGCATCCCTAAAAGCAATTTTCAGCGTTCACCAGTTGTAACTGAACGATATGCTATAGGCACTTGTGTGAACAAACACCGTCTATTTTCGAAAATCAAAATGAATACAGTGAAAATGTTGCCCCTAATTGTTACAAACAGTGCAAAAAGGTATTTTCAAATCTGATAACATTTCAACTTTGCACATTTGGTTAAACATTTTAAAATTCACAAAAATTATACTTTTTTTCGGAAATTCCAAAAACAATTGCGTCCAGTTTGGTGCTGTAAAATGATTTTTAAAATCATAAAGACGTTTTTGGATCTCACAAACACATTAAAAGCTATCTGCAGGTTTAAAAGAAAATTTAAGGCACTTTTTCGAACGAACTTCTGGAAGCAGAGCTAAATATAAAGCGAGTACAAAAGGAAGGTACTACTCTGCAGCCGACAGCAGGGACTCGAACTATGATGTATGAGGGCTCCAATTTGTGTTCTAACATTAACACCGCTGCTGTCATTTTGAGAGAATATAGTCGAGTAGCATTAATAACGTTTTTCCAAAATTTTGAAAATTTCACTCAGTGCCACGCTTGCCAATAACTGAAAAGTTGCATATGAGAAGTGTTTGTGAACGGTGGGTTTGAAGACTGCTGATTACCGAACAAAATGTCGTTCGCGTGCAGATTCACATACAGATGAATATGATGTTACAGAAAGATGCGGAGTTTCTTTCAAAGGCAATCAGTGCTGATGAAACCTCCCTTTGCTGAGTAAATAGAAAATCTCCATTATCTTTAAAAAAAACACACAAAAATAGTTCCTTTTGCTAGAAATGTTATAAACATTTCAATTTTTGTATTCAAGGAACCGTTTACCAGCATGTCGACCTGCACACACAACTGTAACTGGGCAATACTACAAAGATGTCTTGAAAACTCTGTAAGTCGTTATCATTCGCAAAAGGCCACGTTTTCATGCAACAAGCTGGATGCTGTGCCGCGGTAATGCACGGTCATACATCACAAATGTTGGTGAATATCTCACAAAAATCAATCCCTCGTCGGAAGGAACAGTCGGAATGTTGCCTTTTGTGAGTTTTCCTTTTTCTCAAATTGAAGAAAAACTTTTCTAGGAGACGTTTCCCATCATCTAAAGCTACCTAAGGCTGCGGAGGCGATTCTGATGGACCTGTCAAAAATATTTCCAGCGTGTCTTTGAAGATTAGCAAAAACGCTTAAACAGATGAATTGTTTCCAACGAGAAGTTAACTTTGAAAAAGATCACCAAAATGATGAGGAAAAGTAAAGGTAAGTCATGAAAAATTCTCATTTTTTATAAACACCCTAGTGTTTTCAATGTTTAGCTTACAAGGTAAATTTGATTGGTTACAAGTATGTAACTTTAAAAGAAATGTCATAAACTAATATTTTTAACATTTCTTGCGTTAAATAAAAATGAAAGATTAACTATGCACGTCTTCCAGCAATTTTATTTCCCTTCTCTTTAACTATACCTTGGAATTTACAGTTTCAGAGTATGCAATGTGTTTGATAAGTTTTTCACAGCCACAAGCTTTAAATGAAGGTTGAATGTTCTTCAGTTTTTACTATAAGTGCTTCCAAGTCGAATAGCATGCTAAATTTGTGAGGCATCTGCCTTAATGTTGTTTTAATTACTAAACTGCAGGGTTGAGTGAGGTCTGATACCAACTCACCTGCCGTCCAGACACTGGAGTTCCGCACATGGGCGGCAGATGGCCATAGCATGGTCCACACCAAGAATCGGTGAATATGTTACTTTGAATGATGAAGGTGAAGCTGAGGGTGAGAGGATGATGGAGCAATGAAGGAATGATTGGCAGGAGAAACCAGAGTACGCGAAGATAACCTGCCCAGACGCCGCTTTGTTCCTCACAAATCCCACTTGCGGTCTATGAGATATATTAGCAATCTAACCACCCGGCACGGCGCAACCCTAAACTGGAAAGTTTCTCGTATATAAGCAGCTGGTTCTTAAAAATAAAGACCGCAAAGATTTAATAGTACAACTATACAAAGGTAATATAAATTCTTACATACTTATCAAAAACATGAACATTATTCCAAAGAATAGATACTCAAACTACAGTCAACGGAAATGAAGTTTTTAGGATCCGCACTAAACTACATAAAAAATACAATTTTGAGGTAAGCACAGGAAACGTTGGAAATTTCTACTTTGGACGGCAGACAACAGAATTCCTAAAAATAGTATTGCAATGCCAACCTAAATGAGAGCGAATTCAAGAAGACCAATGAAGAGATAGGTTGAACAGTATGGAGCCGTAACGGACTGAAAAACCCAAACTATGATGAGAAATAAACATTTCTACCATGTAGCTACTCCGCTTAGCATCGCAATTGTTCAAGATTTCAACTTGCAGTTTTTTTTAATGCATTTCAAATTTAAAAATTAAAGGAAACGTTTGAAATAAACTGCTACTGAGCTGGATTGTTGGGTTGCATGAAGACACTTTGGTACTTCAATCTTGCTCACGATTGGTCCTTAATGCTTATAGAAGCATCTCCGTGAGGAAGGGATGGGATGAGGGATACACCGGGCGGCCACTGTGTGGATGTAGAGCGGATCCCCAACATGTTTCTAAATAGAACACCTCAAGGACAATGGAGTTCGCCCCTCAAGGATTTAGAGCCCCCAACTGCCGGAACAGAAACATTTACAAAGCGCAAGCCACTATCACACCGCACTATCCCACTTTTCTTTGGCACTTTCGACACTTTAACAGAAACTAGCAGAATGAAATATGAAACGGGAGAGTGGAAAATTCGTGCAATGTAAACATCCATCCCAGCATTCGCCTAAGTGACCACAGAAAACCACGAAAAATATAGGGAACTGAACTCGAGACAGTCCAATTGTATAAACTATTACAGAAATGTTCAAGCATTTATGCTTAGCCTCTGAAAGGCCTATTTTAAATAGTATTTTTGCAAGTTTTAACTATTGAGGTATGAAACACCAAAGTTTTATTGCCCTGTTCCAGCACGTTGCAATAGCAAACGATGAAGAAATTTTAATAAATGAATTACACATAAAACAGCCACAGAAATGAACAAACTATTCACAGAACAAACC
Source organism: Metallyticus violacea (assembly GCA_030762175.1). Taxonomy (NCBI): domain Eukaryota; kingdom Metazoa; phylum Arthropoda; class Insecta; order Mantodea; family Metallyticidae; genus Metallyticus; species Metallyticus violacea. Next base: position 65,962,619 of record CM060837.1, read on the forward strand.
ACAGGCCGTGGGCATAGATGAAATGATAGACTGGGAATGGATTTTTTTTAATGAAGGAACTGTTCAGAAGTTTTAGGGCACTTCCCGGCATTTTCCATTTATGAGGACTCAGGAAAGCCTCGAAAACACTTTTTTCTACAAATGTGCGACATCACTCCCGGATTTACCCCAACCTAAAGTGTTTGACTTTGAGGTAGAGATTACCTATAACTTCAACTTGTTCCAATTTCTCCAAAAAGCGCTTAACTTATTGTTGTATCTTTTATTTCTTCTATGCTGCCTTTTCACTTCCTAGTACTTTCACTTCGTCCTTTTGCATGGAAATAATTTCTCTTCCTTTTCTTTGCTTCACATTATGGTTCTGCAACCCGGACCTCGCTATTGTTAAAATGGATTTCCACCCCAAGAAGTGTTAGCAAACTTTGCAAGGCAAAACATAACGTCACAAGTTACCAAGCAGTAAAATTAATGTAGTGTACGCGATGTAGAGGTTTATAGAGCGCTGTCTCCCAGATACCACGTCACACCGTGGTTAATGGTGCTGAATGCATTTCTTTCCCACAAACTTCACCCTTTGTCTGATCTCATCTCCGCCGGAAATTTATTATACGTTCGAATTTGATGGAACGTTAACACACCGGCTTAAACAGATTACGGTGCGATGTCAGTTATTATATACCGAACTTCTCCTTCGATTCTGACACATTTGCCTTTTACATGTTGTTTGCCCAATAAGAAAATACCAAATCAAACTATTGTTTTACACTAGAACCGCCGATAGTAATATACATTAAACATAATAACTATTAACTTTAAACTAAAGAAACATCAATGAATTAATTTACAATATATTTAACAACGAAAAAATAGAAATATAGTTCATAAATTACTGTAACTTGCCAATTAAAAACCTTTATTGAAATATCGTATATTTAGAACAGGCCGTCTGCTTGGTTTAGTGGTAGAGTTTGCGACAACTAATCAGGAGTTTTTTTTCTTCCAGAGATTTTCCTTACTCTGAGAAGGTGAATACCAGATAGTATTAAGGAACGAAGATTTCGAGTTCATTTTATTCACCCCTCCAGGCTTACATCTATTCAGTCCATAATATACAGACGTTCCGAGAAGACCAATGCATTTAAAAACAACAATAAATAAAACATTGAAAAAATACCACAGTGCTATAATATGCGTCCATTGTTTTATTACTTTCAGAGCAAATTCTTTTTAATGTGCAGGGTTCATAAATACGATTATTTCATTTATTGTACTTTGTTGTTTGGACATGCCTTCATTAGTCCCTGTTGCCTCAGATGATGTTTTTTGGGTATCTTCGAAGTTTATTCTTATTGATCTTTTTCCTCCTCCTGATCGCGAATTCAGTACCGGCCAAGCCGGTCTTGGTGATGTAGTGGTAACCATACTTGCCTTCTAGACCCAAGTTCGAGGGTTCAAACCAGCCAGGATCGATGGATTTTTTCCGGTGTAAAAATGCTTTACTTCCCTTCCTTCGGAAGGGAAGTAAAGCTGTGGGTCCCGTGTCGTACATTTACGGCATGTAAAAGAACCTCAAGCCTGAAAGAAGAGGCCTCTGAGCAAAATTTGTCGGTTGTTTCACGCCCTAATTTGAATGGGACGCTGATGACCTGAGATGTAAAAGATGTTACCACTGGACCACCAGGACCGACTTTGCAGTGTTATTATCTTACGTTTACCACTCTTGCTGAACAGATACAATTATTTTTTTCTTACCATGACAAAATTGTGGGCTTGCTCGCGACACCGTTCAAGATTCTTCAAAATGCAATTTGTGGATAATAAGTTATGCACGTGTATAAAGCTTCAAGAAATACACTTACCCGAATATATCTGCAGGACTTGATTTTGGAATTACATTCAACTCAGCATTCTCATTTCATAAATGCCCTCGTGATTGTCAAAAAGCCTTGGCTATTCCATCCCACGTCTCGTCTTTACTAATCATGGATCTTTACAAATTCATGACATTTTCAGCCTCTGCGGGACATCAAGATGTTTTCGTTTCTCTGAACACATTTGAACACACCACTTTGGACATGCGAATCCTCTGTTATGTATGCAGAAAATGTTGTTCCAAACTTTGTCAGAAATTACGCAGAATTTCATATACCGAATCTCCTTTAAAAGTAAATGCACTTTTTGAATGACATCTACACTTTGGCTTATTCTCTGTCACTGACTGCCAATGCGCCTGCATTTTTGAACCAGTTCAACCATTCTTTGATCGTCGCCAAAAGCCTACAGAATATTCCGAATTGTTTTCGCTTGAGAATCTCTAGGTTTCTAGAATAACTTGAGGCAGTACCTGGACTGATGATGAAAATAAGATGGTAGCATATTACACCACCTCACACATCGGTCTAATGGAAGTGCGGCGACGCCAGAAAAACCACAGAAATATCCTCTCCACTGTTGCGCTCAAATTACCGTCCCACAATCACTGGTTTGGCTAAATAAACATAAAGGTAAGACACTTTTGCGACATAACGTTGCATAGTTGACCTTAATGGAAAGAGACAAGTTCTGTCCAGAGGGGTGAGGTTTGCGCCCATCAAATGAACAGGTCAATACATGAGATGTGCAGTAAGCATTCGCTCATCTCACAAATATGCATGGAAATTTTGCAGAATTCTCAAAGGTACACAGAGTAGATATTGATTCGCCGATACTGAGAGAAGATTCATGAATTTGTGATGTCCCAAGTTGGGAATTGCACAGCTCCCAGCATCACTAGCGTTGCTAGTGAGTACGAAGTTTTTTTTTTTTATTATTTCCCTATTTGAGCGCAAACACCTCTACGTTCATTTGCGCTTTATATGATGCTTGCTATTCTGTCAACTCTTATTTGCTACAACATGTGTTTATTCTAAAGGGACAATATTTCTATTACGTATAAATTTAGCCAGTTTTAATACTCAGGCGACAATGTACGAGGTAAAGACAGGAAAATTACAGAACTTTTATAAAATCATTTAACAAAGGCAGATGTAGAAATTGTTTACGCCTTATTTTTAATATATTCATCTCACTTCTCAATACATTTAACTCATCTGTGCACAGGCTTGCAAATACCCTGTACTCTTTAACCATACCTTGTTGTCATCTGTAAGGTCCTGACCCCAGAAATGTTCTTTCAAAGGTCCAAATAAATAAAAATAAGATGGATTCAAGTTCGGACAGTTTGTCAAAAATCACACACTTCAGAGCATTTATTGTATCCACTGTTTTAGTAGCATTATGGGGGCAGGCGTTCCGTGAAGTAGCAATATTTTTTTTTTTTAGAGAAGTTTCCGACGTTTCCATCGTGCCACAAAAATCAAATTAATCATATAAAAGTCACTGTGTGACCCCTTTCCCCCTCCAATCGTTGAGATTTCCCAAGTTGCACCACTCTCTCTTTCAGTCGGTTACAAACAGAATTTCAACAGAGTAGCAGTTATGTTGCGCAGACGGGAGTAAGATTTAATTTAGAAGTACAATGTTGTTCTGCAATGATGAGATATTCACTGCATCGTCTACATCAGTCTATGGTAGAACGAGACAAGCATTTAGGGGTAAATATTCCGGCAGCCCCTTTCAAACATGAAAACATTGAAGTTTTTATAGACTTTTAATGAAATTGATAGCAGCAGCTATGCTGGACCATGGTGTGTTGACAGTGCAGTTTCCTTCTCTTCACCTTTTCCTTCATCTTCTTTTACTTTTCAGCTTTTAGCTGTACCTTATATTTCCCTCCTTTTTGTTCTCGGTCTACCTCTTCTTCTCTTAGCTACTTCCTTTCCGCCCGAAGACTACCATTATTCTCTACTTCTGTTAATTCTGCTCCCTTCTTCTGAATCAATTTCGGTGTTATCTTCTTCTTGTTTTTGAACTGACTCTTCTTTTATATGTCTTTCTTACCTTTCTGTGGTTCTCTGGGATCTTCTAGGGGAATATACAATTTCTGACCGTTAGATTTTCTCTCTTATTTAATTTTTGTTGTTTATATATTCTTCTGCCATTTTACACGATATTTTATTTGTTAAATAATTAAATATCCTAAAATCATTTTGATTTCTCATGATGTTCCAAGTGTATTTGCCTGCAAGTAGCCATCTTTCCTCATCTACAAATGACTGGAATTTAGAGCATGTTCCTGTATCAATAATGTTACAAACTGTATATTTATTGTTTGCTTGTAATTTAATTCTTTGCAAATATGAACAATATGGACCGTGTCCTGTCAAATAATGTGTTAAGCTCTCAGTATGTTTGAATTATAGTCTTTGCTTTATGGATGGGAAGATTTCGTACATTGTTCTATCTTCTTTTACATCATACCATTCTTGTTGTCATAATTGTAATAAAGAATCTTTGATTTCTTTTTTATTTCCACATTTTTTGCCAAAATTGTACATTATTTTTAAATTATTTTGTTTTTTAAGCCAATTAGAGGCTGCTCTTAAGAGGATTATATAATCCATTGGCCATATACGCAAGATTGCTAATAGTTCCATTGAAGGAGATATGGAGGGAGAGTATCAAGTTTTATTTTCAATGTGCTGTACCTAAGTTTGAAATAGTGAAGTAATTGAACACCGCGAGTCTACGCAGAAAATACCGGCGGCAAAGCGGGGTTTAACCGCCGACCGGCTGAACTATGTATCAGGACTTTTAAACTGCTCTCATCGTAGATAGGATATTGCCATTCCAAAACATCTTCAGGTTAGCTTTTCCGCATATACCAGAGAGTAAGAAACATTATTTTGTTGATGCGGTATTCCTACTGTAACGATCGTGTTGCTCTTTGGAGCGAAAATCCATCAACTCAGTTTTATTTACTTTAATCACAAAATTGTTGTCACTGAAATAGGGCGTGGTTTCATTATTATTACTTTTTATGATGCTTAGTCACTTTTATCACGTGCTTTCATGAACATCTTAGTATCATCAGCGATACCATTAATAATCCAGTGTGTGGTTACACACTATCAAAAAAAAAAAAAAAAAACATCAACCTCACTTATAACAGCAATAATTTCCGAACAATTAAAGACATTAAATTTTGGACAAGAATCCTGGTTATGTTTGCATCAAATTGTCTTGATTAACAGCTATTTTTGCTCTCTGTAATTTGTCATATGTTCATGTGAAAAGAAATGTTTTAATAAGAAGTGCAGAATTTTACGTATAAAATGAATTGATCCAACGGCACCACAAACCCCATACGCTACAGATACACCAAGAGGCGTTTTTAGTGAATTAAGGGCTCTGAAAAAATAGACAAGAAGCCAGCCATGTGGATCATATTGGGACATAGGTATCTGAGTGTCCTAGGCAACTTTCCCTTATTCAGGAGCAAATGGCTAAAGGGCATAAGAAAAAATCAAGGTAAAATAAGGTGTTTTCACTAGAGTCGAACGATTTCATGGATATTGGTGAAGGCCAATCATGATAACAGAAAATCTCGACAAAGATATACCCCCTAATACTTATTCCCAATAAGTATTATTGCATTGTATGGCCTAAGATAATAAAGCACATATTTTTAGTGTTGCAACTGTCACCATATTACTAAAATATTAAAAGAATGTCAGCACTCTATGAAGTTTAATTATATGTGAGAGGTCCACACATGGAAGGCAATTATAGTAGTGGGGTCCAGTTTCAGAGTGCGGTCAAACAACATTACGCTAGACGAAGATGATGAAGTTGGGAATGGTAGTGCCCGGAGGTGTTAGCGAAATGAATTGGAGGAGAAACCGCAGTACCCAGACGCCCCTCTAGCCACAAATTCACTTAACACCGTTGGAATCAAACCGAGGTCGCTTAGTAGAAGGTTAGCGGGCTAATGGTTGAGTCCCAGCGTCGCCGTGCGTGTTTATCTCACAAAATACCATGGCATTCTGTTAACTTTTCAAAATATGTTTCAGTTATTTTCTTGTCGTTTCTGCAACCATGTACCAGTCGATCCATATAAAAACAGACACCAATGAACATTGCAAATTAGCATTGCGTTAACAAATAGGATAACTTCAGATTTTTACATGGAACGATGATATAATTTTTAGATATTCAGATAGCCCTCAACAAATTAAGCAACTTTGGTTTAAAAGCTTTATTTTTCCCCCCCTTTCTGAAATTGTCTTAAGAAGCTCTACAGGTTAAAAGATGTTATAAACAAAGCTATTAGTTTAAATAATTTTATTAAATGCTGAAAATAAATTCCATTAGCATCTAAGCATTTACTGGCTATTTTGGAGATTTTCTCTCCTCTAACATTCCCTGTCATATATGGAAGTGACAATGTTCCAAGCAAGCTTGCTGTATTCGATGTTTGATGTTGTCTTTTGTTGAAAGTGCAGCTATGACATTTTGTTTCACGTAAACTCATACGAAGCAATCTAGGGGTGTAAGGTCAGGTGTGAGCAGAGTGACCATATAAAAGACCCAGCATGTCCAATCCCATTAATTGGTAATTCACTTGTGCGTCCGGCAAAGTATAGCGGAGCTCCATCCTGCTGGTACACTTTTTTTCGTACACTTAGAGGGACATTTTCCAAAAGTGTAGGTAATTCATTTCTGATACTTACAAGCATTTTAATATTATTCTTTCTATCTAATGGTTTGTTTTTAAATTTACAAACTGTAATAAATGCTGTTTCAAGCCAAATACAATATAAATTCTCAAATTTAAATATTAGGAAAAAAAAAAGAAAGAAAGAAAAGGAAAACGTTTAAACAAAAATTGCTTAAATTGTTCAGGACTATCTAAATGTATTAAAAGTATACCATCGTCCCATTTAAGCTTCTGAAGTTAACCCCCGAACCCTACTATAAGGGGACCCACTTAAGTTTTGCCCATGAAGCTCTTATGCAATAACAAGTTTAAGAAAAGTAAGCATTATTGGCTTGTAATGCATTATATGGGTTACCATATACTTATTTATTTATATACCGGACGAGTCTCTTCTGGCGTACTGATTAACTGGGCAAACCAGCATTTTACAGTCGATGGGAAATGCAGGTTCTCTTAAGTGACTCGCCGCATCCACTAGACCGTCCTAAAAGGGTTTATCTGTATCTACTGTGTGCATCTACTATTGCTCCAGAACTACTCCTATTTTTTTTTTTTATCTTTTTTCATTTCACATTAAAGTAAAGTTATTCACATTTACTTATTATGTTCAATAAAACACATTCTCATTGTAATATGTGATTTAATTGAAATATACATTATTTGAATTTTTTACATTAATAAATAAATATAAAGATAAAGACAGCCTATTGTGTCCCTTAAGGGCAAAGGCCTCCTAACAAGTAGAGAAATCTCGCTTTTTCCTAACGTGGTAAGCTATTCCTCGCTAGTTGTTCGTATGCTGTTTAAGACACTCTGACTGATTTGTTCTTTGGTTACTCCATTTCTCACTGCACTGGTGGCTTCTCCAGAGATTTTCATTTTTCTCTTCCTCTTGCTGCTCTTGGCCAATCTGCACCTGCATGTTCCTTGAAGAGGTCTGTTCATCTTCTTCTGGATCTGCCTTGTGTCCTTTTTGTTATCTGGGGGCCCCCATGGAGATCTTGTAGGTCCACCTATTGTCCTGCATTCTTGCGACGTAACCGCTCCATTGTCATTTGCTTCTGGTAGCTATTTGTGCGATGTCTGTTGTCTGAGATAACTGGTTTATTAATACTACAGGTATTTTGTCCTTCAAAGCGCCCAGGTTCTTACGTTGCATTTTTCTTTAACATATTTGAATTTTGTTCTTTAAGTTTTTTGTTGCTGATCATGTCTGGCTGGCATTCATTGAGTGTACACAGGTTTCGAGCGTCTGGAATCTGATTTTCTTAGTGAGTGTTTGGTCTGATAACATAAACTTAAGGATCACAAATTAAACATTATTCCTCACTTCTGTGCCAAAAAACAAAACAAAAAATAGATATACTTTCATGGGCCAGTATTTGAACCCCGGATCTTCACCGCTAATGCTATAGGCCCAGAATACGCCGAGAGGTACACAACAGCCAATTCGGCCAAAATCTATACGACGCAGGAAACTTTGCTTACCAGATAGTCTGTAAAACGCCAGAATTTTTAAGTTCCCAATCCATAGGATAAAAACACTTACTCTGTATATAAAGAGTATCCGATTTATATCGCTCACCTAAAATAGCCTTTTTCTGATGCGTCAAACGAAAAATTGTTTCAAACAAAGGTTTTTTTTTATTTTTTTTTTATACAGATTAGAACCACAATGCCAGTAACAATTGCATGCATTCGAAACAAATTTTAGACTTATGGTACCGTATGCGATGTTCGCCAGGGCATATCTGGGCAGATCATTATATCACCATTGAGATGTACGTGCGTACATTGATGACAATCTTCCAGGACACTGGATAGGACGAAGAGGTCCGATTGAGTTTCCACCACGTTCTCCGGACCTAACTGCCTTGGACTTCTACCTAAGGGGAACTCTTAAGGATGTTGTATACCGTAGAAAACCAGTTACACTGGCAGCACTTCGGGAAGAAATTGAAACGGCATGTTCTGTAATCGCTGAGGACACTTTCGCAAACGTTGCTCAATCAGTAGTTCAACGTACTCAGAAGTGTATCGACGCCGATGGTTGCCATTTTGGGTAACTGTTTTAACTGTAAAAGTCTAAGATGATTAGTGCTCATCATTTTCTGTTTGTGAGAATTTAGTTTTGTTAAGTTAACACAGTTTTTTTTTTTTTTTTTTTGCTTGATGTGTGTATACATTTTTTTTTTTTTTTTTTGCCATCATCTGTATTTTGTAAAATATTTTATTTATTTTGAAAGAGGTATGCAGGTATTTTATGTGTATGAAATTTAAAATGAGTTGATTTTACAATGCAAATAAAATATATATTTACCTAAGATAACTCTACTGGCGTACAAGACAGATATAAGAACTGTATGGTATGACATTTTTCTACACACGTTTACTTTTGTGTGTATATCTGAAAACAAAAGAGTGTTATCGTAGAAGGCAACCTTATTTAAAAATAACTGAGGATAAAAAAATTTCGTTGATTCAATGAAGAAGATAATGGTTATGTTATCTCAAGAAGTTGCTCAACTCTAAAGCTATTTAGGATAAAAATGTAAGTTTTTAAACGTCCCTTCAAAGGAAATTAAAGTGCACATTTCCTTATATACACACGTTGTTTTGCATATAAGTGCAATGCAAATACGGAAAATGTAATTGACTACTTACATGTGACAAGAAATAGCCGATGTGGGCCAACTAACACTTTCCACTTTACAGAATGTCGAGGACGAGGGAGAAGAATAAGCAAGGGATGTGCGAGAGTGGTAACCAATACATAGCCGATATGGAGGCTATCCGGTATAGACCAGCTAACGGGACCCTAGAGACAGGGTAGCCAATATCGCGATGCTATATCCAACGCCGCACAATATACCAGACGCCATCTCTCTCGGCTAATGCCCATAAAATAAATTGACTAAATAAACTGCCACAGCAGAAACGTGGATATATGGTGCGCAGCTAAAGTCTTGTGAAAGAATCCCCAGGTGTCTCTGCTGTTGCAAAACTGATGGATGAGTTTTTATGTAACAACTACTGTCTTATAAAGGCCACGAAGGCGATCCCCAACAAGATAAATAAAATCTTTTAATGAAAAGAGCTACTTTCTTCCAAAATTATACTTGCTTCTTCAAGAATGATCTAGTCAGACATGGCCTTGGCTATTCAACTGGCGATTTAATCTTAATTGGTGCATTAGTATGGTGTAAACAATGTGAGATGGCTTAATTATAGTCAATTTATATAAATCTCTTCAGTTTTAACCATCGGTGACGGTCTTGGATATAACTAAGTTATCCACAAAATGCTAATTTTTCAAAGGATACTGCATTAATTCATGTTTAATTTCGTTATCAGGTGCCAAAAATGCTCTGAAAATGAAAGTCACACCTTCCGCCTTTATTTATTTAGCTAATTTATATAAAAAGCAATATAATAAAGAAGAAAAGAAAGTTAAACATAATTTGACGAAAAACATATTACAACTATGTTTATTTCCTGTAAAAGCTAGATTTAGTTTGCGACTTTGAAAGAGGACTAATCACTTCCAGCGCTGATAAACATATGAACAACTATATGATACGTTCTACAGCATATATGTTATTGATGTAATACAGTCTCTTTCATGGTTTTGTCTTCGCAGCTGCCGCATCACCTGTCAGAGCGATAACTACGGGCGACAAATTCAATTTGTGACAATTGCAAGTAGAAACTCAATGAAAATAAGTATGGACTTTATGACAACACATATTGAAAATACTGTCCTGTTACTTCCACACATTTCTAGCATCTTTTTTAGAAAGTTGTCTTTCATATTCGTCTTATCTTGCTGTAAACACCCCGATCGGCATTCAGTATCAATCACTTGTTCAAAAAATAGTGCGAATATGATCTTTAATCTCACTTGCAGCTGTAATCATATTTGTTTAAATCATATGAGAAAGAATAATCACAAACCGCTTAATCTTATTCTCCTCCCAGATAAATAGCTCCGTGAAATGAAGTCATCATTTCTACATATTTCTGCATATGGTATTCTCATAGAATAGATCTATCACTTTATATGCATTTACTGCACGCCATATACCGATTTTCTCGTCCTGCAAGGAGTTTTGTGTATAAAATCGGGGTTTTTTGTATTTCATTACCCATTACTTTGTGTCGAAACATGGTCAAGTAAATCGCTACGGGTGGCCAGGGTCGTTAAGGCGCGGACTCGTGAGCGGGAAGTCTGAGGTTCGAATCCCAACCAGGACCGTTCTCCCTGACTGAGATTTTTTCCAGGTTTTCCTCAGTCCGCATAAATGGCAAATGCCGGGCAGGTACCCTAAACTTAGGCCTGGAACATTTCCTTCCTTAAAAAAAATATCCTTCCTATTACCTATATAATTTCATTTCATGTATCATCGATATTCACCGTCTGTGGTGCCTCAGTAGTAAAAACGGGCGTTAAACACCATTAAAAAAATGGACCATGCCTCATCAGTATAGATTACAGAATATTAATAGTAGAATATTATTCACGTTCCGTAAATGTATTCGAATATCAAGATCGGGTCGTGGAGAACAATGACCTTGCATACTTTCAATTTTAAATTGATTGAATGACAATTGTCTACAAAGATGTCATAAATGTGAGAATGTAGCCATGACAATTTGCCACAATTTTCCTGATTTTCAGAAAAAAAAATCTTGCTTTATTTAAATGGCATATAGCGAGTTTCGTAACGAAAATAAAAATATTGGTGCCACTACAGCTATTTTTAAATTTTGAGTTTCAGATAAACGCCCATTCCTAATAGCTTTATTTCAATGATTTTCAGAAACTATTTTTATTAATTTATTTCAATGACATAGATCATAGTGCAATAAGTATATTCTTGCAAGTATATTACATACATTTTTTCTACAATTTATTTGTTTGTATTTGCAATCCTGGATTCATGTCAGGTTGGAATAAAATCAATAATAACTTTCCCATCATTGCTCATGGCCAAGTGCATAATATTAAACTCTTTCGTCGTGAGAAAATTAAATTTTTAAAGACCAATTTTGTATAATAAATATATAAAGAAAATATAATTTAGCTGTAATTTTACCCCTCTAAAATTCGTTTAAGAACCACTTATTAACACCATTGTAATTTGGTAACAATATCCTGACATTTAGGTCAAACGTCTTCCTCACTGCTTCTACGAGTAGTTAGAAATACGCGAACTATTTTTTTTTTTCAAATAAGAAATGTTTTGAAAATACTAAATAAATGTAACTTATAATTACCAATTTATATATAAATATTAGGGCGGTCTAAAATAGTTTTTATACATGATTTCATACAGGGTTGTGAAATAAAATTCCGTTTTTAAAACTTATGTCATAAATAAAAGATTTAGTACACACTCTCTGAAAGTTTGCTCCACTTTTTCATTTTTATCTTTGAACGACGTTGGCAATGCATTGAATATTTATGGCTTTGCCTAGGACACACTAGTACATTATACTTGTAGCATTCAGAAATATGTATAGATGCAAAGAAGTGTGCTAAGAATTTACGAATAGAAAGAGCCTCTAAAAATAGCCATAACAGAACAAGAACACTTTGTTATGCAGCTGTAGGCGTTTACTTCGAAGTTACAAGCGTGTGAATTGATGGTCAACTGAGATGAAAATAAATAACTTACCTTCAACCAGTTAGTTATTCTGTAAAATGTTGCGTATTGCTTCAGTAAATCACGTTCCGTAATTTAATTAATTTAAGTTACAGTACAGTAATCGTTGATAACTTAACTACTGTAGTTCTCAAAAGGCCCTATCACTTTGACGAAGAACTGCGTAATTAGTGATAGAGTGTGGCTTGTGGTTAGATAGAAATGTAACCTGCTTATGACAGCATCTGAGTCAATGACAATTCTTTACATACTACTGGCTGTAAACACACGTCACAATGCAACGTAACTATGATGTTGATCCGTATAGATGCCTGTAGCTCCATTCCTTTTTACTCGTACATTTTCCCTCATTCTTACACTGTAGATTCTCTTTGTCTACACATATTCAGAGGTTATAGAATACGAGTAGTGCTTATGGAACATCCTTGGATTTTTCAAATGCGACTCATGTGCATTTAACACATTTAAAAGCACACCCTTCTCCTTTAATAGCACTTCTTTTAAAAACGACTGATATAAAATGTTACGTGAAAAAAACATTCAGTTCATTTACGAAATCGGTCAGGATATATATGTTTTCCATCCGTGCTCCACTGCACTGCACTTTTCAGACAAGCACTCTTGTTCAGGAATGGTTTTCCTTGGGTTCTTGAAGTCTTCCTCCGCAAAAATCTGCATTGTTTACTCAACACACGTTTTGCTGACGAGCAATTCAATGCCAATCGCACGAAAATAACTCTTTTCACATTCACGATTTACCACTTAGGTTCATTCGAAACGCCCCGATTTCGTTTTAACAAATAAAAATTGTAACGACAAATATGCAAAACTCTCAAAGAATATTTGGAAAAGTCAGTAACAATCGCTCATGATAAGCAGAAATGTCACATTATAGCACCACTCTGCAGAAATAGCATTCCGGTATAACGTGGCATTATAGTTCATGAAACATTAGAGTCGAAATACCATCTTGTTCACTATAATTGATAGAAAATTTAAAATATCCATATATATATATCATAAAAATGATAATAAATGTAAATGGGAAGTCAACAGAAGAAATAAAAAGAAATTGTGGTCTAAAACAAGGTTTTGCTCTCTTTCAAATATTATTCTATATAAATATATATAGAGCACATTCTTCAACAATGTAAAAAATGTCATTCTTGTTGTCATATTTGTAATGAAGAATCTATCTTTGATTTCTTTTTTATTTCCACAAATTTTGATAATAATGTTCATTATTTTTTAATTATTTTGTTTTTTACTCCAATAAGAGACTGCTCTTAAGCGGATTATATAATCCATTGGCCATATGTCCAAGATTGCTAATACCATTGTAGGAGATGTAGAAAATGCCTCTGTACATCTCGATAATTTTTTCTTTGGAAGTTCCTTAAAATGCGTCTGAAATATATCTTGCATGACTGTTCCCCTCAAACTCCTTCTCCATTGTTTAATATGACTGCAAATATGCAGTAGTGATATTATTAGCATTATCAGTTTAATAATTAAATCATTTAATCTACATTATGTAGATTAAATAATTATAATGTAATAATCTTACAAATTTTCAAGTCAGCGCCGATGTTTTGAACAGGACTGACGTAACATTTTGGAGTATCTATGTCAGAACTAATTCTCTCGTGTTTAAAATCGATCGAAAAAGTAAAACACTACAGAAACCAATTAGGACTCAGCTTAGAAGAAAAATACAGTTAATAAACTTATAGTGAAATTTACAAAGGTGTGCTCTTCTTGCAGGACTATACACCCGCTCATTATTCGCTACTCGCTTTGCAGAAAATTGATGAGATTTGCTTTAAATTGATTACCACCCCCTTACTTATTCAACATATTCCTTTAAGCTATGGACAGAGAAGAAGTTTTATATGTTGGTATTCGTTTATTTGACTACAAAATTAGCAATGAACTGAGTTGCGCTTAAAAAGTCCATGGAAGCCTGAAAAGAAATGAAAAACAGGCGTGTAGCTTAAGTGCAAATATTTCACGCAGTTCGAGAATACTCGAGAGGTGAACGGCTGAGGGCAAAAACCAATAAATCTTGTGTCTAAAGCCGCCAGGGCATCCAGGGCTATCACCTTCCACTCCACCCAGCTCACTCAACCCTTTTCTGCTCTCATTTCTTCGATTGCTTCCTTGCGAATCAACCTATCTGTGTAATAATAGGAAACCGCGGAATGCCGTAAGGTTATACCCCAGCATATTGGCTCCATCAGACGTTTAAAATAGGCTCCGTTCCAAAATGCACCCTGAGCTTCACGTAAAATACAAAGGGATGGTTGAGTTTTCTTTTGTTATCAGAGTGGTCAGGTTGCTGAACAACCTGAATATTGACAAGGAGGATATTCTATGTTTCTGTTATTTGAAAAGAAAAGAGCAAAAGAACAATGAGATATAAATAAAGAAAAATCTTCTTACGAACAAAAATATGCTGGGAAAATAAAAAATAACTCAGCAGAAAAAGCTAAAAAAAAGTAAAAGAAAAATAGTGGAAAAGAAAAAAGGAGAGATTAAAAAAAAAGTAGCTACTTTTGAACCTCCTATGCCATATGGTGTACAGGTTGTGAACGTACTTTACCGTGAATCCCCTTTAAAGATCTCCCTCTATATTTACCTCAAAGGTTAAATCCTAATTTTTTTTAAAAACTTGTTCCCATTAATTTTTATAAAATTTAAATATATTATAAAAAGATATGCACATTGTTTCAATATTTCATTTTATTCTAGTGTATGTTTGAAAAATAGTAATAAGCACAATAATATTAAATTCTAAAAGCACATAAAGTGCATAAATCAACAAAAATAACTAAAAAGTCATTTATTGGGGCTAATAGGAGATATTTACATACTGAGTTCTAGTTCTATTTTTTCCAAACACATTTAGTACTTTTGCTTTCAATAAATGACAACTCGGTTGCAGAAAGATGATGCTGTTCCAGAAAAAAGTATTGTGGTATAAACGAAGGTCACTACGAAAGTTCTGAGTCATGTCAAAACTCACTCCGGCTGTTGCATCCTTTCAAATCACTCTCCACCATACTTTGTACATTTTCTCATCCTCAAAACCGCGTACCAAAGCACCCCGATCAGTCATGTCTTCAAGGGTGAAGCTAATTTTCATATACAGACACACCCTCTTCAGGAAGCGATTTTTACCACTGAGAAGAGAAAATAATCGCATGGAGTCAAGTCAGGGCTGCAGGGGGGATGAATCATGAGTTTGATTTTTGTGGACTCCAGGAAGTAGATGGTGATGCTACAGTGACAGTGAGACGTGGTGGAAAATAAGGTTACTCATTTGGTAGAGTTTCAGCCCGTAAGGCTGAAGATATGTGATTTTTTGTTCCATGTTTAAATAGTGGGTTATTACGGTATTTATATATCTCTAACTACTGTGCATGTTGAAGTAGGTATATATGAGTGTTAATTCTAGTTATTAAGTATCTAGAAGCTTGCAATCCACATTTACCAGGCAACGTGTGCACTCTGGCTTGAGTTACCGCGAGCACCGCTGCAGCACGTTCATTTAAAATGTTGTAGCAAAAACAGTGACAGGAAAACTAAAGTAATAACTTACTAAATTTAAAAAATTCTGACGTATTAACAATAGCATTATACATAAACATTTAGTTACAGGTTGTAAACTTATGCTAGAGAGCAATATTAACAAAATGAGTAGACTTTTTTTCCAAGTTTGCTTACAAATGCTCTATATCCATCTCAAGACGTGATTTTCAGCCCGCTTCTTATGAGTAAAGAAGAAGAATTTTCCTCCAACTAGGAAGGAGAAATGAAAGAATGAAAGAATTGGAGAAAGGGATAAAGAGAAATGGAAAAGAGGAAGGAAACTTTTCCTTTTTATTTTGGTTTCTTTTATTTTTTCTTTTTATTTCTTTCTGTTACATTTCCTTATTCCTTCTTTTACTTAATAAAAAAGTCAAAGGTAAAAAGAAGATGATACAAAGAGCTGTCGCTAACCAGAGTGAAAAATTGGCCTTTATCCACTTCTTCAACGAAAGAGGTGCAGTTGTCAACTTACTCGGTCCATAAAAGTCGGCGGAAGAGCCCTTATCGCTTTGACAATGGGATGCTGTTGCAGTCATTTAACAGTTGGGGAAACTCGTGTGTAAAACAGCGCCTGGGGACGAACGTTATGTGAAGTCAAAGATCATCCATATTCATCCGAGGAAGATTGTAGGCTTTATGTATATTAAATGTTTGGTAAGCCATTTCATTAATTCAACATCAATAAAACTTCAGCTATGCAATGATTGTCGCAGTTGTTCGTAAAATGTATCACCCACCCCCAATGCTCTTGCTGTGACACGTTCACTTTGAGCACTGCAACAATGGCATAAAGCAGTGTTCCAATATTGACCACAATAACGCAGCGAGAGACTGACTCACACATACAAAACCATCTTAGTGCACACAATTGTACATTACACAACTAAGGTTATACTTTTTGTAGCATACTTGAAGTACATTTGTTGTTATACAGAGTGTCCCACATAAAACCGACACGCCTCACTGTTTCACTTCCATTCTCGTAAAAGGCACGTGTCACTATATTATAT
The DNA here is from genome assembly GCA_030762175.1 of Metallyticus violacea. Taxonomy (NCBI): domain Eukaryota; kingdom Metazoa; phylum Arthropoda; class Insecta; order Mantodea; family Metallyticidae; genus Metallyticus; species Metallyticus violacea. The sequence goes on from CM060837.1 coordinate 65,979,484, forward strand.
TACTTCCCATATGAATATCTGCAGATATCTTGTGCTATTGAAAAAATCGGACTGATAATGTACATTCCTGACACTATACACCGCACGCCTATCTTCTCTAAGTGAAGGGATTCTTAATGTACAATATGTGGGTTATCCCACGACCAATTTCTGAAATTCTGTAAGTTAATATAATCAGGCAGGTGAAAGCAGGCTTCTATCATAAAGAGAGTATGGGATCGAGGATATGAACCAGTTGAAGTCTGGTTCTTTCAATTCATGCACTATGTTCACAGCAAATGCTCGGAATGTGGGTTCTTTAGCACATGATGGCATGTTGAGCGGGGCACACCAATTTGCTGAGATAATCTTCTTGTCAATTTTTGGGGTTTCTCATTATGTCCATGCGAATTTTGTCGAATATTGCCGAGGTTTTCATTTGGTACGCTTATTCCTCTTCACATTTAGAACGAATCCTGTAGTCCTCCATTTCTTATACAGATCTTGATACCAGGATATTTCGCCTCAGACATATCTTTAGTCACTTTAATGGAGCTTGTTTTCATGTAAAATTCCACAATATTAATTTGTTGGTCAACTAAAAACTGCACCATTTCTCTCACAACACTTCCATGATATTCACGACAATTACTGTTAAACTCAACTGTCGAGCTTGCAGTGGGGGCAGTGAGGCGTACCGGTTTTATGGGACTCCTTGTAAATATACTCTGGAGATCTCCCTATGGCTGCTCCACTATGAGAAAACCTGGGGCCATAAGTACTCGAAACATTGTGAGTCGCTTTTTAAGAAAATAATATCTCATAGTAGAGAAACCTGAGGTTTTAAGGGTATGGTTTGTGGTTCCGTGTTTGAAGGACTCGGTAGTTGGTTGACAGAGCATCAGCCCGGAAGGCTGAATATCCGTGGCTCGAATCCCGGACGATAACCAATATTTTTCAAGTCTTAGTTCTTTATCTCTAATTTATGTCCTCCACACGGCTAGTGTGAAAGTAACAAAGTCAGAATCTACAGAATGAAGCCGGTTTATACACAAAGCGTTGCATAATCCTTCTGATAAATCATAGTTTAACTCAAGTTAATGTTTCAGTTGGTTCATTAAGATTTTCAATTTAAATTTTCTCTTCCAAGGATTTCAGGAAATGCTTTATATGGTGTTAATTTTATTTGCTTCCAAATAGCACAAAATGAAGTAAATCAACTAATTCATGAATTCACAGGAAAGTTCATTAACCTGCCATTTAATAACAGCTGACTACTAATGAAACAAATGATCATCGCTGCTGGAGACTATAAAGCAGCACTACTTTAATATAATACGACATTCAAACTGCATTTTTTTTTAATGGTGTTTAACGCCAGTGTTTACTACTGAGGCACCACAGGCGGTGAACACTGATGATACATGAGATGAAATGATATATATGGAGAAAGGCTTTTTTTAAGGAAGGAAATATTCCAGGCCTAAGTTTAGGGTACCTCCCCGGCATTTGCCATTTATGAGGACTGGGGAAAACCTGGAAAAAACCTCAGTAGGGAGGACGGTCCTGGCGGGATTCAAACCCCAGACCTAGCGCTCACGAGTCCGCGCCTTAACGAACTCGGCCAATCGTGGCGGTAAATTGCAAGTTTAGCCATATGACCTTATTCTATTTCACTATAAATATCAAATAGTCTTTTAAACAATTTTATCTCACTCTGGAATGCAATAACAACATTCAGTCTGTATAAAATTCACACAAAATTTCCTGGGAACGCATGTGACGAGAGATGATGTTTCAGGTGGTGCATGCACATAATGGAAAATACATTTCTTTTCACCTCTACCGGTGAAAACGTTCCATAAGCTTACCGAGATACTTCTGCATGTAATGGCCGCAAATAGAAATCCCCTAGAGACATATGCGCATAAAGAGACATCAAGCAATATTACAGAAATGCTTGGGAAAGGTTTTTTTTTTTTCTGAGTAGTGTTTAACGCCCGTTTTCACTACTGAGGCACCACAGGCGGTGGACACTGATGATACATGAGATGAAATGATACATTGGGAAAGGATATATATTTTTTTTAAGGAAGGAAGCGTTCCAGGCCTAAGTTTAGGTACCTCCCCGGCATTTGCCAGTTATGAAGACTGAGGAAAACCTGGAAAAAACCCCAGTCAGGGAGGACGGTCCTGGCAGGATTCGAACCGCAGACCTCCCGCTCACGAGTCCGTGCCTTAACGACCTCAGCCACCCGTGGCGGTCCCATTGGGAAAGGTAAAAACAGCAAACTCCTAGAGGAGTTGTCTCTAATGCTGTAGTCTTAAAAACAGTTTTTAATCACTAACGTCAATATTTTCTACAAAATGAAGTTTTAAATTTTTCTCTTCTCACTGTTTACTCTCGTCCGGTATTCGGGATTACAACACGTCATACTTTTAATTCATTATATCCTCATTTCTCCTTTTGTCCAATATTGTACATCCAATTATCCAAATAATTAATTTCTTCTGCTGCAATTCTCCTTTCTTGTTTTATTAAGAACCAAGATTCATTGCCTTTTTTAATGTATGTGTCTATGTATGTATTGTATGTCTGTCTGTATTATTTATTTATTTATTTATGGACGCTCTTTAACATCACAGGTCATCAGCGTCCCATTCAACTCAGGGCGTGAAACGGCCGACAAATTTTGCTCAGAGGCCTCTCTTTCAGGCTTGAGGTTCTTTATTGTATCGTAAATGTACGACACGGGACCCACGGCTTTACTTCCCTTCCGAAGGAAGCCATACTTAGGATTTTTACGCCCGCAAAAAATCCATCGGTCCTGGCCGGGTTCGAACCCGCGATCTTGGGTTTAGGAGGCAAGTATGGTAACCACTACACCACCAGGACCGACTATGTATGTATGTATGGCTCTTTTATTGCTTTAAGGACAACATTAGCATGTGCGTCTGCAAGACCCATGTGACAGTTGTATTTATTTGAATGTATTCTAAAACGTACAATAAAACGCCCATTACTACTACTAAGTAGGGACTCCATAAAGCTTCAATTGAGTTACTTTTCTCATCCCCCCCCCCCAATGTCAGTCGGATTGTTTCACAGAAATAGTGAAATACGCTTATTTTTCTTCAATTTTATATTTTTTCCATATGCTATACAACAGCTAAAATGTTTTACTATATTAATTATTTCCATTATAACTATCTTCATTCTAATCGCCCGAGGAAAAGGAAAGAATTTGATTTTTCTTGCTTTTCTTTCTTTAGATCTGGTCATATATAATTTCGATTTATTTAATTTAAAAATTGCGACTTGTAAGCAATTTTCATTCTCGCTAATGATTACCCGGTCATCAGTAAATAAAATAGTAGTAAAAATAATGTAATTTCATATAAATTTTATTTCTTACGATAATTTCGTCTGCATATGGATAAAAGAAGCCCCTGTTGAACTCTTGGTTTCTACCACTTTATTCTTGCTTTGCATCATATTTGTTCGTATCTGAACTGTATAATTTTATATAGGCTCCGTATTATTAATAAATGAGATGGTATTCCATTTTCCTGTAATATTTGTCATTAAATGCATCTATCCATTACGTCGAAACGTTTATGGTAATCGATATAAAGGCAAGATATTACCCAATTGAACAGTGGTTGTTTTTCCATTAACTGTGTTGTGAAAAATATAGTCAGAAAAGATTTCCCTTTCAAGACCTTATTGGACATTGGACATTATTTTCATTATTGGTCTCAGTCTCAAGACATTCATTATTGCCATATACTTTATTATAAGATTTTTATTGATTTCTGTATAATTTTTGGTATATTTCTTTCTCCTTCTTCAAAAAGAGTTTTTTTTTTTTTTTTTTTTTTTTTTATGAATAATGTTCTCTGAACTTCATTCTTACAACCATCAGCTAGTGATTAAAACATGGTGTTCCCTGACCCCCTTGGCTCCACCAAAATAACGAATGGGGTGTACCCAGTGATGATTATCTTGCTGGAATGAGGCAGGCAAATTCCAGAGGGGTTAGCCGCGTTCGGAATCGATAACCGGAGCACAAAAACCTCACGGCGCCGCAGAGAAGAAGATATCCATGTGGTGGCTTGAGCATATTCATTTCCTGGCCCCGTATTGATCCTATTAGAAGGGTTCCATCCCATCCTTTCTCTATGCAATATCTAAGAGCTAATTAGCAAATATAGGCTTGTGGGGAAAAAAGAGCATTGCTGTTAGGAGCGCGAACAACGCTAATAACTTGAGCTAATAAGAAGCAAGGAACGTTCTGAACACGGCTTAACATGGGAGCGTTACAGAGACCTTCCTTTCTAGTTCTATGTTTTAGAGAAAGATGTCAGTGGTGCAGCATGTGAAGGAACATTTCACTATATGACGGTACGGTTAAGTTCTCTCTAGAGCATCTACCGACTTAATTCTTCTCAATAGTAACGCTGGATTTGGTACACTTGTAGAAAATACTTGGGTGTAAATAAACTTTAATTTACGAGGGCTTTCAGTAAAGTCATTTACCACTGTAACTTTTATTCTTTAATAATTTAATCCCCCTAAAAAAAAAAAAGCACGGTGGTTCATCAAGCAGCCCATTATTATTTACTGGATGGTGACATTGTCGGGAAATCGCAAATAGTCAAGGGATACAGGTCTGGGCTGTTGATTGGACATAATAGCTATCTGTTATTTGTAGGACTTGTAATATGACAACTGCTGAGAGTTTTATATTTTAAGTATGTTTTACTGCTTCATGTAAGAAATTCTTTACAAAGGTACAGATTGTCCAAAATTATGAGGTTCATTTCCTAATTCATTGTCTATTCACTATAGTCTCCCTAATTTTGTGTTGTTCCATTCTAAGCGCCTCGATTGGCTCGGGTAGCAGCGGCAGAAAGCTCTTCCAGGAGGGAAAACGGCATCCAGTATTATTTACCAACTTTGGGAATAAGCTGAAGCCTAGTGGGCTCTATTCCGGACTGTATGATGGATGAGGTAATACTTCCCCATCTATATTCACGAAGTATATTGATCAAAATATTGCCAGCGTTGTCATGGAGAATGAGTTGGTCAGCCTCGGGTAACTGAGAATGAATTTACAATAATAATCCAATTCTACGCGGAACTCTGTAATAATGATTCTTAGGTGATTAAAATCAAGCTCGAAGGAGAAGATAAATTTCACTGATTGCTAGACTTGAATTCCACTCCTGCTGAAAGTCTCTAATCAATATCACCGATTCGACACAAGAATGCTTGACCTTCCAAGTCGAATCTTTGCTTTAGCTGAGATGTTATGTCCTTGCGTTTCTGCTTCTGTTCAGCAGCCAAGAAGTGAGGAACCCAACGCGCACAGTGGGTTTCCTTCTATAAATAGTTTACCAAAATACGAAATAATGAAGTTGGTGGGTCTCTGTTGCTTCTGAAAGTTTCTCACATATCAAACGACGATCTTCTTGAAGAACATCAGCCACAATTTTCACACTTCCTTCATCTGTTGATGTCTTTGGTCTTCCTGGTCTTGAGTCATCATCGTCTGTTTTGACACGACCAACATGAAAACGATTAGCCCAACGATGAACTGCACTGCGGGTTCCTGAGGGATTTTTACTACATAAATTTGATCTCAATGCACGATCTTTGATCTTCAACAACCACAGTACTCCACATACCTGCAGTATGTATTACCAGTTGTTGTTTTCCACACATAGAGTACGTTAAAGACAAAATTAACATGTGTGCTTTTTTCTCAAGCCTTCAAATGCAACTGGCGAAATGTCACTAGTGTTGCGGCATTCAATTCCCAACACTGCCAACGATGAAACGACCCACGTATTTGTAGTCAAAGTCGGCAAAATTTATGGTCACGGCCGGGATTCCAACCACATATCTTTGACACACCATACTGATGATCCTACCAGCTGATCCTGTACTCCTGTTTTTCTACATCATCGCCACGCCTCTTGCAAAATTATATTCCCTCGTTCATTATCCTATCGGCATAGCACTTTGTACTCCCGGTTTGCCTGTAATAAAACATTTCCTCTCCGTTCTGACATTTCCATTCCCTTTTAAAATTATTGCTATATCTTATTTGTTCAAACTCAGTCCCGTTACGTCCATGAATGTGTTTTCTTACTGTGAACTCCTTCCTAAACATTCACATGGGCACAAATTCCGTGACGTGACAACCTTTTCTCACACTAAGGAAGGGTCAGCGCACGAGCCGTCAGTAAGGGTGCAAGGGATATCTCTGGCTCTTTCTCACACGTTTACCTTCGTGTGGCTCCAATGTATACAATGCCTTTTGTAAATTACAGTTACCTGCCAAATGACATACCTATAAGTACAAGTCACAAATTATATCAATCCCTGTTAAACAAATCTATAAATTATTTAATTATAACATATACATAATAAACATCCTTATCAAATCAATACTTTTATAAATATAGCTCTGCACTATGTAATTATAACAATCAATTTATTTATTGAATAATGGTAACCTTAATTTCGGCTGTAAACTTTACGGTAATTTCACTGCGATATCAGGCTGTGATTGGTCAAATTTCAAAATTTTGTTTCATTTCATTGGTCGACTTTATGATGACGTTACTTAAGTCAAATAGTCTCTAAGAAAAGTCTCAAAGCCTTAGAGTACCTATGGCCTAGGTTTCATAGTTAATCACTAGCAATTTGGACCTTAGCATATAAAAGTATGTAAAAGTTTTATAAATACCTATTAGAGATATCAACATGAAAGTTGAACTATGTGTATTATACATGCAAGCTGTCAGTAATTTGCTTGAAATGCAAGATCTCATCCTTCGATACCAATAGTAGTTATAAATGGGTACCTGCAAAGGAATTAAGAAGGATTTACACCGTACTGTTTAGTGACATGACTTCAGCACTAAAACAAAAACGCTATTTTGCTTTTGAATATTCTGCAGATTATTTCGTTTTAGTTGTGTATTATTCTGAATATTAACCTCCCTTTGAGCAATGAAATGCATTTAGAAGCAATAGATGAACAGATGCGATTCTGCAGCCTGAGAATAGTTTAATTCAGTCCTTTGATGATGCAACACTTGTTTCATTGTACAAATCCCTGTCTTTGGAAACAAGAAACTTACCTAGAGTTGTAGTGATACCTGCCTACCTCCCCCCCCCCCCCGCCTTTTCAAATCCGTTATAAGCTGCCATGAGAGAGTCAGGTAGAAATTGCACATCCGTTTCGTTAATTCCAAAAACAAATAAAATGAGTGGTTGTAGGAGCGGGCAAAAAAACTCAACCACGCGTGAAATTCTCTTCCAGCAAGCTTACTCTCGCAGACCTGGGAATTTTCTATTATTTTTATTTCATCCACTTTGTAGGTACGACTATATAAAGGAGTTGTTCAGCTGTTACAAACGAGCTGGTTTTTGTGTACATTTTCGGCTTTTAAACATTTCAGTGCATTTGTTATGTCCTGGGGGCTAACTTGAGAAAACATATAACAGATTTGTCCAAAATCAAATAAACTGATCTTTACTACTAAAATTTAATTACAAATGCATGTTAGTTTCAAAGCCTTTAATGTAGCGATCTTTAATTTGAACATGTGCTTTTACTATATTCATAAAAAGCTATAGGAGAAGTACAAAATAGTGCCTGCAGAGGTTTTACAGTTATACTCCCCATACATTGTTGCGATTCACTGATATTACATTTAGAGTTTGTAGTAATAGTAGTAATAGTAGTAGTAGTAGTAGTAGTAGTAGTAGTAGTAATAGTAGTAGTAGTAGTAGTAATAGTGGTAGTAGTAGTATTAGTAATAGTGGTAGTAGTAGTAGTATCAGTAATAGTGGTAGTAGTAGTAGTAGTAGTAGTATTAGTAATAGTGGTAGTAGTATTAGTAATAGTAGTAACAGTAGTAGTAATAGTAGTAACAGTAGTAGTAATAGTAGTAGTAATAGTGGTAGTAGTATTAGTAATAGTAGTAGTAGTAGTAGTAGTAATAGTAGTAGTAACAGTAGTAGTAATAGTAGTAATAACAGTAGTAGTAATAGTAGTAATAGTAGTAATAGTGGTAGTAGTAGTAACAGTAGTATTAGTAGTAATAGTGGTAGTAGTAGTAGTAGTATTAGTAATAGTAGTAGTAGTAATAGTAGTAGTAACAGTAGTAGTAATAGTGGTAGTAGTAGTAGTAGTAGTTATAGTAGTAGTAGTAGTAACAGTAGTAGTAATAGTGGTAGTAGTAGTAGTAGTAGTAATAGTAGTAGTAACAGTAGTAGTAACAGTGGTAGTAGTATTAGTAATAGTAATAGTAGTAATTTAGTTTAAATTTGTTCACCCTGACTTTATGGAGTTACATTTCTTCCCTACCCCATTACAATTAACCCCAGGTTAAGTATGTAATGGGGATCTATATTCATTCGTAAATAGTACAATTGTTATTTCCATTCATTTTACCCACCTTCCATAACCATTTTTGTCTTACCTTGCCTATGTACTTTCCAAATACTCTATTATTTTCGTCTTGATTTTAAATTTAAAATTCTTTTGCCTCTTTATTTCATTTGGTAAATTATCCCAATTTCGTAATAGGAACTGTTCCCTCCAAAACTTGGTTTGCCTACATTCTAATATAAAATTCCAAATACTATCTGGTTCTTCACACATATGACATATCCCCTTAATATATCCATTTTTTATTCCACTTAAATATATTACTCCTGTTCTAAACGATACCAGTCCTTCTCTTCCTGTTTCATCACATATTTCAATATATTTTTCTCTTCCCCATACTTTTTTTTACCGTGCAATATAATATCGGAGATTTTTTAACATTAATTTGCCCATATTTCCTGTCTTTTCAATATCCTGAATTATTATTATCATAATGTTTTCCCTAATCTTTCTTCCTCCACATTGATCCCTTGCCCACTACTTGAAGAATATTTTGTATTAATAAATTATATAATATAGGAAATAATAATTATAAAATGTATATTCAAAGTAGTGAAAAACATTAACGAATTAGGAAACGTAAGGAATAATATAAGCTTCGTTACGAGCACCCACTATCAACTCTGCTAGTGGCATAACAACTACCACGTAGCGGTTAACACGCAGCCTCTACGAAACCTCTGGCTACGGCTGAAATACCGTTGCTCAGTAGGGTTAAAGCACTTTAAAGCTAAGTCAAGGTTAACTTTTACAGCGGACTGTACCTTCCTTTCCTCGTGACTTGAGCCCCTTTCCCTATCGAAAATATGCTTTCCCCCTACCCCGCAGTCATCACCTTAAGTCACAGGAGCACATTTGCTCCCGTTTTCCCATCCCTCCACCTTTAAAATACTTTGGGAGGAACGAACTAATGTTCGTTCAAATGGGGAGAAAATCTCGGCGCAAGTTGCGAGCGAACTTACTTTTTGCTCTAAGGAACCTTACAAATTACCATTGAACTCCCCTAAATCTGAACTCAGGTTGAAAATCTTTATCACGAGCGGAACATATAGACGGTGATATGTTACCGGAGAAGGAAAAGCAAGAGGTGTATCCAGAAAAACGACGAGAGGGAACAAAATAATCGCTCGTAGACCCTTAAGGTCTTGGGGTTGTCTGCCGTCGTACTTTCACCCCCTGATACCTAACATTTTTTAGTCTCTGTTCAATCTCTCCACGATATAAAATCTTTCTAAATCACAGCATACAAAGCAAAACATTCAGAAAAAGAACTTACCAATATGACAAGTGTTTGAAGTTGCAGGTGTTCACCCTCTCTTACCTGTAACAGAAATAAACAACATATAGTATACCGACTTAAAGTATTCTATTTAAGTATTTCCTCCTGTATTGACATGTAGCTACAAGTTATTTATTCTCTGTCTATCAAATTTAGTCGGACATCTGATTGCTCTTGTAAATCGTTACTGCACAAAGCACCATGAGCTCGGCACCATCCCATTAATGCCAAACTACTGTGGAAAGATAGCTGTACGGTACAGGTGAAAAAGAGATATTAACAAACTCGAATAGTGAAAAATTAATATAACTGAATGAACAATAAATAAAAATGCATAAAGTATGTAAAAAGTACTTCATTTTAAAATAGAAACAAGTTCTGTATTATAGAGCATAGCTAACTTTATCATACAATTTATGTAAGTGTATGTCAGGAATACATAATTGAAAACCATTGTAAAACAATTAAAATATTAAATTGAAAACCTAAGCATTCAAAATTTAGGCTGCAATTTTTCAAATGTCATATTTAGCACACAACGATTTTAATACAAGTACTGGCAAACAAATATTAAGGTACATACAAGTATACTATAACATCTCCCAGTTTAACAAAGAATAAAATACTAATGCCGTATTGGAACTATCTTAACTTAATACCTTAGCTCACAGATGAACGTTTCTTGCCGAACAAATTTATAAACAAGAGAATCTTATCCCAATATAACAATACACTAAACTTACAATAAAATATTTCATATATAAAATCTACCTGGGTCACTGGGTGTAAACTATTAAGAAGGTCTCACCGAATGGCTCAGGCAGTAACGTTTGAGACTTGAATTTTGGGGGTCCAGCAATCATGACCTTCAGTTTTTTTCCCCGCTAGGCAAATGGTGGGATGGATATTTACTTCAGAAGAATGTTCCACTCTCCAATTTCGTATCATTTCATTCCGTTGGTTCTGTTACAGTATGAAAGTGTCAGGATGAGGTGGGCTGGCACGGTGTGACGGTAGCTTGCGCAAGGTTTCTGCCCTCGGCATCTGGATTGGAGGACAACCTTCTGAGGGACTTGAATAATTCCGGGGGGGGGCTCTTAGGTGTCGGGGTTTTCAATCTGGAAATATGTTAGGAACATGTTAGGTCAAGAAGTCACTGCCCGTAGATCCTGGTCGATCGGTATTTCCAGACCAGCCACGGGTGGCCGAGGTCGTTAATGCACGGGATCGTAAGCGGAAGGTCTGGGGTGCGAATCCCACTAGGACCGTCCTTCTTTTTTCCAGGTTTTCCTCAGTCCTCCTTTAAAAAAAAAAGCCTTTCCTAAATTACCATTTCATTTCATATGTCACTAGTGTCCACGGCCTGTGATGCATCAGTAGTAAAAACGGGAGTTAAACACTGATAAAAAAAAAAAAACAGGCCCTGCGCTCACGGTACGCCTCTTAACTACCTCGGTCACTTGTGGCGGATCGGACGGACAGATGAAGAAATGAGTGACGAATTGTTGTTCGTACAATTCATGGGAATATTTTTATGAGAGCATATAGCAGCTTCTGCAGCAGCCGGATTGCTACCCCCCGGCTCACGACTTGAGGGAGTTATAATGGCGGATTGAGGTGGATTGTTTGTAATAGCAATGACCCCACTTTACTAGCCAAAGTTTGAAGGGGTTTGGTAGGGAGATTTGAAGAGTGATTGGAGTTTGATTCGATGCGGATGCTGCTCACCACCAAATAACTCTTCATGTCAATCTACAGGGATCCTGCTGGCTTTTGGGAACTGATTGTTGCCGGGTTGAGTGAGGGGAGTGTGTTTATTGAACCACAAGTGAGTACCTGGGCGTCTCTCGTCGGACCGCAGTAGAGCGACAATTTGGAGATGCGTGGACCTATAATGATTTCCAAATAGCAGCAGTGTATTCAGGCGTAGAGATGGCATGAGACTAGAACATGTGTTTCGTCAATGTATTAAATTTAATCATTTATATTTATACAATGCAAGAATGTCCGGGTTTTCAGCCAAATGAGTAAAAGCTGGAAATGATTTCACTCAAAATTTTAATTTTACACTTGTAAACTTTAGAACTAAGGAAAACCTTTTACGAAAAATGACATAGTACAAGTTCAAGAATAAAGATAATTTAAAATAATGTAACAATTTAAGGAAGTTAAATATCAACAACGATAAAAGTATAAAAATATTAGTACCGTTTGAGTTTATTTGCAATCAGAAAGAAATCCAAAAGAAGAGAAAGAGTCAGATCAGAATCTTTCACAACCAGATATATCTGGTGACGACATTCTCTGCTCTCATGGTACTGGTGTGTTAACCACAATTCCAGAAACTCTCCAATAAGATGGAGATAAAACTAAAAATATGGAGCAGAGGATATATTTCCTTTCCTACATTTTTATTTATCGTGTAAAACGAGAGCATGGCATTGTTTGGGCTATAAAGTTTACGTCCTGAGGCAACGAGTTTTGATAACAACGGTGGAAACTTTTTTTTCCCTCCATTTTGCCTCCCTTTGTTAAATTCGCGAGCTAAACGGCCTGGAAAAAAGAAAGCATAATATATGACATTTGTTGCCTTGCAGAAATGATTTATTCCCAATATTATACTTAGTAATAGAACTTTTGACTTGAATTAGCTGAACACAATCTAATAAATTGTGCTTAATTAATATATTTTGTATTAATAACACATCTGCGATGAAAAATTTGTTTGGAGCGTAATAGTTGATTTATGTGTGATGATTTCAGAATAAAAAACTGAAAAGTTCATTACTCACCATTTTCCCACAAATTAATATTTTAATTCTTACTTCTACAGAACCACTAAATTTTACTGACATAATAATGGGTCTCTTAATCTTAGTTTTTCGTACAACAATGAAAGAATTCTGACTATATATGATGCATTGCTGTTTTACAATCATAATTACATTGTTGCTTCCTTTTCCAATTCAATTGTAACTATATGAGATGATTGTTATTCCAGTGTAGATATTTAAATTGTAAAACAATTCAGTTTTTATATATTAGTAGTGAAATGCTTTCTTCAGTTTATATAGTTTATTTCTGTGTGTATTCCAAACATCATTTTTTCACTACTATAAATTCATTTATTTATTAAGTCATCAAGATATGACTTCAAGGGGGTGTTGTAATTCGCCTGATGATTTTTGTTATCTTTGTGGAGACTTTGTTGAAAGAAACAGCAAAGAAACATCACTGCATATGTAAAGAAAGTGGACTATGCATATTTTGGAATAAAACTTGGTGATTTAAACAAGTGATTGCTACACAAATGTTATGCTGTATTTGTGTAGAAGAAATCCGACAATGGTCTGAACTCACAAATCACAGCACTAACTGGTATTTCTGTTCCTGTAATATAGCAGGGTATACTCTTAAAAATAAGAAAGAAATTGTATATGCCAATGTTCAGTCAGCAATATGCCTTATACTTCATCAACCAAATATACTTTCATCCCTGGATAACTAGAAGGCATACCTGATGACTTTGAGAATGAATCTGAAACATCTGATGAATTTTTCGTATTTACAGGCAATAGAGAACCCAAACTGAATCAATTCACAAACTGGATTGATTGACTAACGGCCTATCTCACCAATTTCTTACAAAATGAGAATTAACTAATTAAGATTTCAGTTAATTGAGGGAGTTAATCCCCCAATTACATTTTTTGCATCTCACCGAACTAAATACGCAGTCAATTAGCTAATTCGGATTTAAGCGATCAAGGTCTTCTGAATTATAAAAAAGCCGTGATTTAAAAGACCATGGACACAGCAAAGAATACGCTATACACCATTTGTAAAATACCGGAGATCGTTATTCATTCGTTTTTCATGACAACTGCACATTAGAAATGGAGAGAAAGCAGAGAATTTAATTTGTAAACGTTACGACGAGCTATAGCAGCGCTCACTCGATATGCAATTCGTTGGGCCGTTGCTGCACTACATCTACCGAAATCACCTGCTGCTATATGTGTACTTTTGTAGCGTTAATTCATAGTATACATTCATTTGAGAAATGGCTTGAATACTTTCATTAGATTTCATTTTATATTATGTTTGACAGTACAGTTAACCAACTTTCGATATATGGGAAGACATAACCTCATCAGTGTAACTTACCGTAACCTACAACACAAGATTCCTGTTTTATCTAATATTTAAGGCGAAATAATAAAAAGAATTTTAGCATTATTTATATATTAAAAAGTCACTTGTCTGTTGGGAATTCTGGGTCATCTTCTATACAACTATAGAAAATATCTAATGCCGAAACTTTGTTTAGCCGAAACCGCATTTGGAAATCTGTTACCTCCATACTATTAAATAAATCTTGTCTTTCGGAAATCATCCTCAGCCATTTTGGAATAATACGGTCTTCAAATAGCATATTCAACATTCGCCTTGCAATGGTGAAAAGTTAATTGAGAATTAACTCGTTAAATGGCAAAATACACGCCAATTAACTTAACTGTCGTTTAATGACGGATCAACATCCAATTGTTGATGGTGAGATACAACACCCAAATTAAAGAAGAACTAAATAGAAATTTAAGTTTATCGAGCTCGGTGAGATCGGCCCTTAGAGACTTAAATCTCCCTAAAGATTCAGCAGAACTGTTAGGTTAGGTTAAAGGAAAAGAAAGGTTTTTATTGATTCATCTAAAAGCAGCCTCAGAGCAGTACTTCTTCACAATGACAGCAGGTATACCTAAGTGAGGGTAGGGCATTTTGTGCATATGAAGGAACGCTATGAAAAACTTAGCATTAATCCTCACCAAACTGACACACAATGACCATGGTTGGACGATATCCGGCGATTTAACAGTAATTACCGTGATCTTGCATAACAGGGGGGCTAACCCATGCTTCGAGTGTTTATGAGAAGCAGAGATAGCAGACAACACTGGATTAAAAGAAAGTGGCCTCATAGGACAAAGTTAGACCCTGGAAGCAAAAATATATTACGAAAAAGTTTGTTTGATCATTCTCCTTCCACCACTTGTGTTGCAGTCGGTCCTGTGGTGTAGTGGTTACCATACTTGCCTCCTAAACCCAAGATCGCGGGTTCGATCCCGGCCAGGAGCGATGGATTTTTTCGGGCGTAAAAATCCTAAGTATGGCTTCCTTCGGAAGGGAAGTAAAGCCGTGGGTCCCATGTCGTACATTTACGGCACGATAAAGAACCTCAAGCCTGAAAGAGAGGCCTCTGAGCAAAAATTTATCGGCCGTTTCACGCCCTGAATTGAATGGGACGCTGATGACCTGAGATGTTAAAGAGAGTCCATAAATAAATCAACCAAACTTGTGTTGTACAGAGAACTGCCGAAAGCAACTCACAGTAGGAGAGATAGCACATGGAGCTTCGAGGAAAAACGAAAAAGGCATTATCCTTGTCCACGCAGGTTCGCAATGTCTAATTTCAAGTTTCGCAGTTCATTCAATAATAACTTACACAACCCTTCACCACTTAAATCGTGCGTTACAACAAATCTTAAAAATTCCTCCCTCACACAAAACATCTCTAGGTCATTTTGTTACATTTGTACTGATATTCATAGTTTCGTCAAGCACAAAAGAAAAAATATTTTCCTCTCTTAATATACTTTATTATTGTGTTTTCAATTGTGACAGCACAACAGTTTATCAAAACATTTTGTATTGTTTTACTTGTTAGAGTAGAATTTTTAGGTGCCTTTGCAAGATAGCCGCTGAGAATTTCATCTCCTACATCAACTCGAAAGTTAAAAAGTTCCTTAAAATTCCCCCTATTTTCACCTTCAAATCCGTGCTCTAAATCAATGATATCGTCATCCTTGTGCCTTCAAGTGGAAAATTCTGGTGACCGCACAGAATACTGGTTTTCACGATGGATATCAATTTCATACGATTTTCATTTACTCTTTTATTAATTGCATTGCTCAAATGAATTTCAATAATTTCTTTTTCTCCTTCATACACTCTCCTAAAAGTCCCACCTTTAACAAGAACTGTTTAATGATAACTGTTCTCTGAATATTTGAAGTGCCTTCTTAAAATTATTTAGAGACTTAAAAACTAGAGATTGTAACTGAACCCCTACTTGCAAACCCCCCTCCTTAGGACCAAATAAAACACGCACCCGACAGTAAGCATTTTCATTCTTTTTACTATAAGCAGGCCAAGGGAAACGTGTCTAATCAGGAATTCTGGAACCGCCTAATCTAATATAAAAAATCATTATATCAAATTTTAGTGTGCTTTATACACTCACGACTTAATTCCTTTACTAAAATTGGATTTAAATCCACGAAAAGAAGCAAATTTCCCTTTGCAAAATGAAAGTTTTTAACTATTATGTTTACACTTTGGTTTAGATAAATGATTAACTCATTTTCTGTAGCCAACATTAATGTAACAAATGCACTAAAACGATTGTGTCAAACTTGTGCAGCGCTTTAAAGCTAGCTATCGTACTAACCTATAGAGAGAGGTTGATAAAGAGAGCAGGAAGGTTCTCACGCTGGAATACCACCATATTATTGATTACCTGCTCTTACAGCAACTCGGTGACCTCGTTAGCCATTTTAATAGCAACTCTTCACCCAGAACTATTGTTGCTTTGTAAACCCTATCAGCGTTTATAGTGAAAAAAAAAATAAATAAAGAGTGCCTATGTTGAACCATAAATGGTGTAAACACGATATTAAACACTAATTTTATAGTTTCTTTGAATTATTCCAAAAATTCACATATTTGTTTAAATGCTCAATAAATAAATCTTGTCTAGATAAAGGCCTAATATGAAAGTTGTTATCGTAGAAGGTACAAGGGTAGATCCATAAGTTTCCGACCTGACCATTTTCTCGGTATGATAAAGATAAAAAATATATTTCACTTTTCAATATACTTACCCTTTATTGCAATTCACTTCTAACATCTTTGAATTAGCATAGTCAGAAGTCTTGTCTGCAAAATGGGCATAAACAGCATCCATCACTTCTTCATCACATTTCCTCGAAGGTTCTTCTTGAGTTTTGAGAAGAGGAAATAGTCACTGGGAGTTCGATCTGGTATGTAGGGTGGATGATCAATTTCCTTGAATCCTCTTCACAGCTTCCTTTGCAATAAGAGCTGTATGCACAGGGTACGTTGTCGTGAGAAGGCGCATACCAACACTCAGCGTTCCTCGCCTTTTCTCTTTGATGGAAGCACGTGGTCTGTGCAGTAGGCCACCATACTACTCCCCATTTACTGTGAACTCCTCTCCTTGAAGTCAATGAAGAGTATTCCTTCACAGTCCCAAAAGATTGTGGCCATGATCTTCTTGGTTGACTAGTGACCTTGGCCTTTATAGGCGGTGCTTCGCCAGGTTTACGCCACTCCGTCGATTCTCTTTTGGACAAGGGATCATAATTGAGGACCATAGTTTCATCTCGTGTAACAATGGTTTGCAGAACTTCTCTCTCGTTGCCACGGCACAGCTCCAAAAATGCCTGACAACAGATGACCCGTTGCTGCTTTTGGACCGAGGAAAGAAGTCTAGGCACCCATCTTGCACTAACCTTATTCGTGTTTACATGTTCATGAATAATTCGAAAGACTTGTTTTAGAAAGGCCCAACCTTGCTGCTATTTCTGTAACTTTGAACCACCGGTCTTCCATAATTTCTCCTTCCACAAGAGCGATGTTTTCAGAAGTGAGCACCTCCAAGGGCGACCTGCACGCTCATCGTCTTCAACGCTTTCTCTACCCATTCGAAAGAGTTTGGCCCATTGTTTTACGATAGAATAAGAGGGGAATGCTTCCCCATATACACAGGCCAATCGCTGTTTAATTTCATTTGGAGTAAGTCCTTCTTTTGTAAAGAACAGGTCGATATTCCATTTTGAATATGTCACAATCTTCTACATACAGCCTTCTTTATGCAACTATATCTGAACAACTGAACACAGCTGAGCGGAAGTTACAGCTGCAATTATTTACTTAATAGATAAGATATGACACCAGATAAGGCTTTTGTGAAGGCGATAATCCTTATCGGCGAGGCCGGAAACTTATGGACATACTCTAATAAGACAC
The DNA here is from genome assembly GCA_030762175.1 of Metallyticus violacea. Lineage (NCBI taxonomy): Eukaryota > Metazoa > Arthropoda > Insecta > Mantodea > Metallyticidae > Metallyticus > Metallyticus violacea. The sequence continues at coordinate 65,997,319 of CM060837.1, forward strand.
TTAATATATGTAAAATTAATAAGTTTACTTAAAATATTCCTCTAGACCAGAGGTTTTCAACCTATTGTACACGTACCATTGATGGTAGGTGAGCTACTGCCGGGTGGTAATTTATTTTACAAATAACAAACATTTGTCAGTTCTGCTATAACTAAACGGAAACAATAGATTATAATTTACCTTATCGTAAAAAAGTATATAATCCTGTACAAAATTAATGCGGAAGCTCAATTTTAATCCTACGTCAATGGCCGAGCGCAAAACAAAAATATTTGATCAGACAACAATGGGATATATTTTGTCGTTTGTTTACCCCAATTAAGAAAGCAGTGGAGTTACATTATTGTGGTTGAATGCGAGATTTTATTTGTAAAACTGTCAGAATTATTTGCAGTCTGTGTCAGATTCAGAAGACAATTTTAAATGAAAGTGTGAAAGCTATTAACTGTAATGAAATGGGTACTGAACATGAATCTCTTTTACCGTTGTACTGATTCATCTTATAAATGCGCGAATGCCCTGACGAGTGACTGCAGACAGAGTTTTATGAGTCTTTAAATGCAAAATTCAACTCTATGCAATTCACCCAAAATTCAACTCTATGCAGTTTCTGGGTGCTATACAGGCGTTATAAATACACCGCCAAGGCTTTTAAACAACATACACCAAGTCTTAAGTCTCCAAATATCAGCGCCCACACTATAATTGCATTCCATTCAAAGATTGGTCGTGAAAGATACATAAAAAAGCCTTGCCTTGCCTTCCTTGGACACCTCTTGGTAACTTTCGCAACACCCTCTTATCTAACTTTGCCCTCCAGTTAGCAATACAACTATAATGAAATTGTAAGGTCACACTTGAAATTTTACGCGTAATATATCAGTAGTATCAAGGAGTATAAAACTGATAGGGGACATTTTTATAATCAGATTAAAATTATAAATCCAAATTTAAATTGGATAAAATGTTACCAGTTAAATGAAATGTCCGTCATGCAGGAGCTGCGTAAACTAAACAAATTCCTCACTGAGTTAAATATCTTTTAATATAAAATTCAAATTAGACTGCATTAATTAATGAAATGAAATAAATTATGGCATTACTATGTGGTATTACGAGAACAAAATTAGAATTCATGCAACTTGAGTATTTTAATGTGTAATAAGCCCTTGGTATCATCTGTACATTCACTAAAATAGAGAGAAATAACAGAAAGTTTCGAGGTACATTATGTATTAAAAAAGAAAATGTTCATATGTTTCATTAAAACAAAAACATGTTACTGTTTAAAAACAATTGCAATGTGCAAATCAACAAAAAATAATCGAAAATTATATCGATTTTCGTTGGCTTTGAAATTAAATTTAAACGCATTGTAGTAAAACAACATGTAAAGAAAATATTTTCTGAAGGTCATTACAGCGCGCTCTTACATACAAATATTATTGGCACACACAGATGAGATTAATATTTCACATTTGCTATCTTCATGACGATGCTTTAGTTAAATATAAAACATATGCATTGTTATAAATACAGTTTATATGCTGAATTAATTTATCTTTTTATTTTAAAACAGAAAACAATATAGAAATAATTAAACGCAAGAGAGATTTTAATCGGTTTTCAAGCATGCCCCTACTTCCAATTGTCCAATTTCCCTAATTTTCCGAAACTAATTATCTTATTTTACTTAAATGGAATATTTTGAATTTGGTTGTGAAGAGAAAAATATTAGTGCCCCTAGAGCGGCTTCAAAATTTTGAGTTTCAAGTAAACTTCTACCCCGAATGGCAAAATTTCCATGATTTTCACTAACTATATTCTTTATTTTATTTAAATGATGTATACGGAGAAAAACGAAATATTAATGCCGAGAGAGTGATTTTTAAGTTTTGGGTTTCACGTCAACCCCCCCCCCCGTTTCTAATAATTCTATTTTTACCGATTTTCAAAAACCTTTTTTCTTATTTTATTTTCATAACATATACCGAATTTTCTTTAAAACAACATTTAAAATTACGGCCGTAGAGCGATTTTTAAATGTTGTTTTAACCCCCTTCAAATTGCTCGATTCTGTCATTTTCAGCAACAACTTTTATCAATTTATTTTAAAGAAATATGCAGAGTTTCGTTGAGATAAAGCAAAAATTGTGGCAGCTAGAGCGATTTTTTAAATTTTATAACAAAAAAAATTGCTTTCGGTTAACCACCCCCTCAATGGTCCAGTTTTTCTGGTTAACGAACTCGACGAATCATTTGTTAGGTTAATTGATGGTTATATGACGAGTTTCATTGAGAAAAAAAGAAAAATTGCGACTGCTAGAGCGCTAACACACACGCACATACACACACGTGTGTAGAGAGAGAGAGAGAGAGAGAGAGAGAGATTTTTATGTCCTTGTAGGTACAATCGATGGAGATTTTAATATATTATTCAAAACGAATTCTTTTAATACAATGGCAATAGCTTTCCTTCGGAATTCGCTAAAAGAGAAAATAATTAGCAAACATTAATTGCAAGATAGTCATTAAATATGGCTTCATACTGGAACACAGTGCCCACTGAGTGAAGGTTATGCCTGTCATTAAGTGACAGTTCCTGCGCTGATCGCATATTAACTGTCAGTTGCAGTTTGCTGTTATCTCTGCATTATTAGTGGCATTACAGTAAGTCAGTGTTTTTATTAGTGTGTGTTTATGAAGTAAAGTTTTTGTAAGGCATGCTATTAAAGTGTTAAAACTGAAACAGAGAAAACAATTAAATGTAAAGAAGTAACCCGTATACTGTAGAAGAAGCTAAAGGAAATACCAGGTAAGAAACGGAAGCAGAGTTGTTTACAGGTGAATGAAAACTCCCCTAAAATATCAAAAATGCATGGTTTCAGAGGAACACAATTTCGAAATTCTTTAACATAGATTAATATTTATTATAAAATAAAATATTATATGTATGTTGCGTTTAAATATTAGAAATAGGCGACTGATGCGATCTGTGGATGCAGGTCATAAATTTCTCTGTTTATTGTACTGCTCGAATAGCAGTATATTATATAATACTAAAAAACATAATGTTCTATGAAAATAAACTTTAAACTTTTACTAAGAGTTATGCCCCTTATTCTTTTGGTTACAGAGTAGAAACTGTACTGAGACCTTGGTTTAGGCTTGCGATATGGTGCGCAAAAAATAAAGTAATAATAATAATAATAATAATAATAATAATAATAATAAGTGCAACGTTATTTTTAATTAACACACACATATATACACACATTTTTATTTAAAAATAAAAAAAGGCAGTGAACAATGTAACTAAAATAACAATAACTAGGTAAAAGAATAAAAGACTAAGAAAATCACAGATTTAGTATCCCATAAAGTATATTAAAATCCTCAGAGAAAGTAAAAAAAAAAAATAATATAACAACAGATAAATAGTAAAGCAGTCAATAGCAAAACACTTAGAAGTAAATTCAAATAACAAGCCCAGTAAAAAACAATACCAGAAGTGCAAACAATATAAATGAAAAATAAAACAACACAATAAATAATGTAACTAAAATAACAATAAATTTAACTTACACCTCGTGTGAATTACATTGCTTAGAAATCTAATATTGCCGTTAATGCCGTAACAAAGATTCATTTAATCAACTGAAATATATTTAAGATTTTCCGTCTGCTTTTGAGATGTTGTTCACTTATGATATTCCAAACTTTAGCATCTGTCAATTTTCAAAATTATTCCTTTATTATCTCACACATGACCAAAGTCTATGAATATTCTCGAGTCTGTCAATATTGGATGTATTTTCTTCTTCTTCCAAAACTATGCTCTAAAGCGTTCGCCACAGTTTATAGTTTAAGGGGTCCAGGTCAGAAGTGCTAGAACGCTAATCTTCAGCACTAATAAAATCTGGGACATTTTCCTCAAGCCAAGTCTGGGAGTATCATAACACGAGCTGGAGCTGAACATTCTCGAACAAAGTCTGCCCAGGTTATTCCGGTACAAGTGATTTCCTACACTGTAGCGGTGATCTCTGCCCAGGTTATTCCGGTACAAGTGATTTCCTACACTGTGGCGGTGGTCTCTTATCCCTTTTGGTACAGATGGAGCTGGGTGACCCCATCACAGCTTACGGAGACGTGATGGAGAGTTGGTATTCTTTGATCTAGGAATTTGCGTGATAGGCAACCGGCGGGGTGTCGACATACTGATAACATGTCCTCCTGCAATACTGCACTCTATCAATAAAGTCATAAGACGGATTAAGCGGAAGCAGAAGTCATTGCAGCAAGCCAAGACTCACCGAACTGTAGCGCCAATGAGAAGCAGAAGACATATAAATAAGAAAATGTTGCACAAGTCAAGAATACTAAGCCATATTCCCCAAGTACACTTTCGACCTACTACATTTAAGGCTATTTCTTTAATTGTTTAGTGTTGTTATATCAAATATTGTACAAAATTATATTTTATATAACAAATTAATATTTTTATTTAATAAAGAATATAAAATCAAAATTTAACTAGATACCAACGTTACAAGTTCAATTGAGACCTCTGCATATATTGGCACGTCTCTTTTTATTTCTGTTCTGTTTCTCAGTGTAATTGCTAGCTCTGTCTTATAGTCTAATGGCCTTTAGCCATTTTTCAACAGTTCCTTTTCTCTCTGAATTAGAGATTAAGTTTGGGTTCTGTACAACATATTGGGAAAAAACGATATGCATTGTTTCCCTTTTCATTCCAATGCTAAGTTATATCTATGAGAATGAATTTCAAAATTTTGCTCATGCTGCTGGTGTTTGCCTCACAATTACTTTCCTGATTCCCTAAATGCGTATTCCTGATTATTTCAAATGTTACTGGCACTATGTCTTCGTTAGGTTTCCGTAGACTCCACTTCAAAGATATACTGACAAAATTCATTCATTGCTTCTTCCAACTCTTTTGCTGATGATATAAGGAGCAGGTCGTGTGCGAAACGCAGGTTGGATGTTTTTCCCATCTATATTTATATCACTCTCGACTCTCGTCTTTTTATATATCTCTTCAAGGAGACTTCAGAAAAGTTCAGAAGATGTTCTATCCCTTTATCTTACTCTTCTTCAATCTCAAACTTCTGTACCTCTTTGTCTAACCTCGGCTTGACTCGTGGAGTTTCTGTATGAATTGGCTAAAAGTGCAATATCTTTTCTTCTACTCCTTAAGGTTTGACTGATCAACAAAGGAGAGTATTTGGCTGAGTCAGATGTCTCAGTGAAGTCGATGAAGACTATGTACAGCTTTTTTAAATTGCTTTCATCTTTTGTTTCATTATTTGAGATAATACTTGTAAATGTTTCTGCATACTTTTCCTTGGAATAATTATTTTATCTTATCGAATGAGTTAACATACTGTAAGGCGGTAAAATACTCTAATCAAAGTATAAATAGCTCCAAAGAGACATTGCTGAATGTTTTAATGCACATAAAGGAATGCCAATGTTAGTTAAACACACACATTCCTGATATCTTATATCGAAATGATTTATAAAAATCACATTGTAGTATACTGCCACGGGTGGCCGAGGTCGTTAAGTCTAGGACTCGTGAGCGGGAGGTCTGGGTTCGAATACCGCCAGGACCGTCCTTCCTGACAGGTTTTTTTTCAGGTTTTCCTCAGTCCTCATAAATGGCAAATGCCGGGGAGGTACCCTAAACTTAGGCCTGGAACGATTCCTTCCATAAAATCCTTTCCCAATTTATCATTTCATCTCATGTATCATCAGTGTCCATCTGTGGTGCCTCTGTAGCAAAAACGGGCGTTAAACACCATTCATTCATACATTGTAGTATAGTGGTAGTGGTACAATTTTGACTAATACAAGAATAATTTGGATCATATACATTTCTTTTAATCCTGTTTCAAGTTGGCATAGTACAATTTTTGGACATTTACACCCCAAATTCCACAGTTTCCTTTGAGTGCTTAAGACATGGGGTTGCTGGATGGTTTGGGTGGGTCCTGGTAGTGTAGTAGTAACCATACTTGCCCCCTAAACCCAAAATCGCAGGTTTAATCCCGGCCAGGATCGATGCTTTTTTCGGGCGTAAAAACCCTAGGTATGGCTTCCTTCGGAAGGGAAGGATAGTCATGGGTTCCGTATCGTAGATTTACGGCATGTAAAGAAACCTCAAACCTTAAAGAAGAGACCTCTGAGCAAAATTTATCGGTTGTTTCACGCCCTGAATTGAATGGGACGCTGATGACCTGAGATATTAAAGAGTGTCCGTAAATAAACCAAATCCACAAAACGTATCGACGGTTTGGATTTATTTGATTTCTGTTTCTTGACGACAAATTTCTGCTTTATTTTTACGCTAACCTAAAGTGCACCATTTTGTACAAATGCAGTATTCAAAATGTGGTGCACATTAGATTCGAGTGCAAATCCGTTTCGTAGTTCGCCGGTAACTTCATTCGATTTATCGTTTATTACGTCATAATGCATTACTGCAGTTCTCACCTTCTTTACATATATTGTTGGCTATTATTGCATATAGCGTTTAAATAGTAGGGAGTCAGGAAATGCAGGGTAAACACAGAACATCTTATAATCGTTAAATAATTCTTTATGCTAAACAAAATGATAACAGAAAGGAAGGAAGAGAGTTCAATGCAGCTGAGAGCAACGTTCGCTTGTGGCGACAACAGAAATTGCCACTATTTACAACTAAAGCTAGTAGGAAGAAATTCACTGGTCCTCGCTAAGGAAGAGATTGAAGAAAACGTTTTGGAATTCTGACCAGAAAGGATGAAACGGGCAACCTGTAACTAATAGTAATAAGTAATAACCTTTTCTTCTTTGACCTATGCCAACTGTTCTGGCAACAATATGAGTGATAGATTTTGTCTACGTGCTTCAAGATGTAACAATAGTTCACTTATAAATTCTATATTCTGATTGTTTTATGAAGAAGACGGGCTATTTCAAAGATGCTGTACTACACATTTATTTTTATTGTTTTAAGTTTCAAATTTGGGGTGCGCATTACATTCGATAGCGCATTAGATTTGCGTAAATACGGTATATCTTAAGTGGATGAGCATGCAGACGATTTTTGGTCTTTCGTGGCATCTCATGCTATGCTCGTCATTAATTCCGCTTTATTGGAGGTTTTTCTGAATGCTTATAAACATCACTTTTGCTGCTTTTTATTTTTATTATTATTTTTTCTGCAATAATAAAGCAGTAGACGAAATCTGTCTACGAACAACGTTCCCCAGATTGATGAAATGACAAAGTTTGCCCTTTCCTTGATAATGAGAGACCTTGTCACGGCAGTGAACGCTATCAGCAACCACTCACTCTCTTTCACGATGTGATGTCATTACAGTAAAACATGAATCCGCCATTACACCGACGTTCACTTTAATGTGCGGCAATAATCTCACTAATATTGCAGCCACGTCAATAGCGCTTTAGCTGTGTGATACATGAAGCCATCAATGGGCACGCATTCTGCACAAAATATTTCCTAGGGGTGTGGGTATTTCACACTTCAAGTTGACCGTAAGGACGTGTTTATCTTCAACCTCAGGATCTCAGGTGCATAGTTTGGAGATGCAGGTCGAGCTTTGGTGAATCTTGGATCTTATTATAAGTAATTTTTGTCGACATATTTCACAGAAGAAAGTTTTATAACTAGAAAATGTAAGTTTAGACGTGTAAGTATAAAGTATAATGTGTGGATTGTTTTTAAAAATTTAACACCACTCAAAAAATTAGAGGAACACACGTTTAATTCAAAGTTCCCAAATAAATATTGATACAATACATTTTGACAGTTTGTAATTATAGATTGAAGAATTGTGTAATGTTAGAACAGACATTTTAACAAACTTTCATTTCATAGGATTAGAAATGCGAACAAATTATCGATTGATACAGAAAAAAGTGGAAATACAGGATTACATTGTTTAGTAATCAAGGTTTCCATGGTTATTTCAACACTCAGTATCTAGTGTGTCCTCAGTGAGCTTCATAACACCAACGTACACCTTCGCACCAGCCTCCCAATAAAGATTTGTGAAATTCTCTCCCATTCTTCAGTGAGTGCGTTTGCGAGTTCTCCCAGGTTCTGTGGCACAGCAGGACGCTCGCTAGCAAGTTTTACCAGCTTATTCCACAGACGCTCAATCAGATTGAGATCATAACTGCATGCAGGCCAGTCAATCAGCCGAATTTGGCATTCTTGCAGAACATCTTTGGTGTTCTGTGCTTTACGAGATTTAGCATTATCATATTAGCAGAAAATTAGAGTCCATGCCATAAACAAAAGTTACGACATGTTGAAGGATGTCAATAATGTAAACATCAGCATTCGTGTGCTGTGGTACAAGCTCTGTCCGACACTCACTAGTAATTCCAGTCCTAGCTATGATCGACCGCCTCCAAATTTGTCAAGTTTAATAGTGGTGACTGAGCTAGACATTCAGCAGGACGTCTCTAAACACGTGTACTTCCATCACAATTCGTCAAATAAATCTTGACTCGTCTGTGATGAAGAGAACAGCCTTCCATTGGCGGAGCTGTCAGTTGAGATGATTCTGAACAACTCTCAGCCGGGCTTCCTTGTACTCAAATGAGGGGTTTGAAAAGGGATTCTAAATCTCAAACCTGTATTTCTCAGTCTGTTTCTTACAGTCTGACCAGTTGTTGTTGTTGATTTGGTTCATTTACGGACGCTCTTTAACATCTCAGGTCATCAGCGTCCCATTCTATTCAGGGCGTGAAACGGCTGACAAATTTTGCTCAGAGGTCTCTTCTTTCAGGCTTGAGGTTCTTTTACGTGCCGTAAATGTACTACACGGGACCCACGGCTTTACTTCCCTTCCGAAGGAAGCCATACTTAGGATTTTTACGTCTGAAAAAATGCATCGGTCCTGGTCGGGATAGAACGCGCGATCTTGTGTTTAGGAGACAAGTATGGTTACCACTACAATACCAGGACCGATTTTCTGATCAGAAATCACCACTCCAGTTTGTGCATACATCATTTTGTAGACTCTGGCTGTGTATATGGGTCTGTGCAAAGATGACAGGAAAAGATACGTGTTCCGTACCTTCGTTGTCTTCTTCTTACATCATCAAACCCTATGGATGACAGAAGGGCTGACATGAAGAATCTTGGAGACAAAGAGAATGGAATGGTCATCTTAAATCCACGCAACTGCTTGTGCGGCATTCAGGTGTCTCTTGCTCAATTTGCCTCAGAGGTCACAAAATAACGATTTTCTACCTGCTATTAAAATCTCTTTTCAAATAGTAAGTGAGCACTCATTTTGGTTTCAACAGTTCTTGAAACTTCACTAATTTATTCAGAGGAATACTAGAAAATCTTAGAAAATCTTTATTCTAGTTTTAAACACATAACATCTGACTGCCGAAAATTACATTGTTTCAATATTTATTCTGGGGCTTTGATTTAAGCATTTGTTCCCCTAATTTTTGAGCAGTGTATTTTAAGTTTATTGTTTTGTGTTTAATGAAAAGTGGTTACAGGTTGTGGAATCAGAATTGCGTCAGATAGCTGGCTGCCGCTTATAGCAATATCCATGGCAGGGCAACTAAAGAAGTTTTCTTTGCCAATGCAATTTATTAACTTCCCGGATCTGATCTCTGTCTCCGCCAGTTGCAATGCACGAGCCAGGTAAGGTTAGGTTTAATACAATACATTATATGATTTCATGCGTTGTAGCTAATATACTAATAACAACGCATTTTGGCTCTAATAACTTGACACCTTTATTAATGAAAGGTATAATTGCTGAACTGTTTGCTTACTCCAAAGGATATCACTCGTCTTTTATGTCAGGCCGGAAACAAGTCGAGTTGATCTCGTGCTAATCCAGCATCGATAGTTTTCTGAAGAACGAAGTTTTCAAGCTAAGACAGCAGCTGGTATCCGGAAACCTAAAGCTCAAACTTTACTGTACAGCTACTGGTTAATTTTGAATTAAATAGTGCTGTGTTGAGTTTTAATCTTAAGGTCAACATAAATGTTTGAATAAACTCATATATTAAACAAATGATCGATGCACAACCTCCCAGATGGTCATAATTCATAACCATGTTGAAGAAGACATTTACTCTTGCGCAGTGTTAAGCGTTCTCTTTAAAACGACCCCGCCATTAATCAGTAAATTTGCTACAGTGCTGTGTGACATGGTTAATGACACTTTGACTCGGTTTGTACAGATAGCGCTCCATCAAGGAACTTGCATATCATGGTCATCCATCACCTCCCGTTCCGTCATAGGCCGCTAAATGTTTCAGCTGCACAGACAGCTCTGCTTCAGCTGATGCATAAATGTAACAAGCTGCTCTTATCTCCGCACGTCGTATGTGCGTTTGACATCTCCTATCCACACGTCTTGCATCACCTCTACATGATATCTATAAACTAGAAAGCCTAGCACGCTATTGGAAAAGCAATCTCTCTAGACAATTTTTTACTTCCGGCTCTCCCCTCTTCTTGAAAAAGTGGCAATACTACATGTGTTTTAGTCGTTGACGCAGTTATTTAACATTTGGAAATATAAACCTCTAAGTGTCAATCTCACCAATTACTTACAAATTGAGAATTAAGTTAATTGAAGAAATCAATTCCCAATTACATCTGTTGCATCTCACCAAAATAAATACGCAGTCATTTTCTAATATGGATTTAAGTCATCATGGCCTTCTGAATTATAGAAAATCCGTGATTTAAAAGGCCATGGAAACAGCAAAGAATACTCTATACACCATTTGTAAAATACGGGATATCGTTACTCATTCGTTTTCATGACAATTGCACATCAGAAATGGAGGGAAAGAAGAGAATTTAATGTGTAAGGATTGAAGACGAGCTATAGAAGCATTCACTCGCTATTGGGCCGTTACCCACCGAATCGCTTGCTGCTATACACAAACTTTCTGTAGCATTAACTTGCAGTATGTATTCATTGGAGAAATGACTTGAATGCGCAACGTTCAATTACATTTCATTTTATACTGAGTGTTTGACAATTCAGATAACCAACTCGCGAATTATGGGAAGACATAACCTCAATAGAGTAACGTAATAACGTAACCTCCAACATGAAGATTCCTGTTTTATTTCATATTTACGGCGAAATAATAAGAAGACTTTTAACATTATTTAAATTCACATGCCTATTGGAAATTCTTGGTCAAATACAATGGAACTTAAAATATCTAATGCTCAAACTTTACTCACCGAAACCCCATTTGGAAATCTGTTTTCCCAATACTATTAAATAAATCTTGTCTTTCGGAAGTTATCCTCAGCCGTTTTGGAATAATGTGGTCTTCAAATGGCATATTCAACATTCGCCTTGTCATGGTGGAAAGTTAATAGAAAAATAACAGTTTAATGTTGGGTGTTTTTTTTTGTTTTTGTTTTTTTTTTTTTTTGTTTTTTTTTGTTTTTTTTTGTTTTTTTTTTTTTTTTTTGTTTATTTGCGGATGCTCTTTAACATTTCAGGTCAACAGCGTCCCATTCAATTCAGAGCGTGAAACGGCCGACAAATTTTGCTCAGAGGCCTCTTCTTTCAGGCTTGAGGTTCTTTATCGTGCCGTAAATGTACGACACGGGACCCACGACTTTACTTCTCCGAAGGAAGCCATACTTACGCCCGAAAAAATCTATCGGTCCTGGCCTGGATCGAACCCGCGATCTTGGGTTCAGGAGGCAAGTATGGTTACTACTACGCCACCAGGACCAACAACTGTTAAATGGCCAAGTATATGTAAAATAACTTAATTGGAGTTTAATGACGGAGCAGCATCCAATTTTTGATGATGAGATACAACATCCCAATTAAAGAGAATTAAATAGGAATTAAAATTAATCGAGCTCGGTGAGATGGCCCTAATAATACCAGACCATGTCATAGTAATTTAAATAATTTAACTTGTCTTCTATTGCTCCTATCAATTCTTGATAATATTAAAATTGATACCCCGGTGTTATCCGGACAAGAATTAGTAAGTATGCTGGCAAAAAAACATCAAGGATGTGACTGTAAGAAAATAACTTTCGAATACGGGAGAAGCCATTTAACAAATATTATATGTCAGTGTTTATTCAATATGCTATTTGGCTACATCCGGTTTCAATAGAGAAATAATAAAATGCATGTCAATTGGAAAAGCTAATCTATGAACTATAGGGATTATCTAGGTTTCTCTTAATGTTTTTAATTGTTAAAGAAACAGCTTGCAAAGACTGCTGAAGATAAGTTATTCCAATCTCTGATAGTTCTATTTAAGTATGAAAATGTTTTATGTCTTTCCGCTGTAGCCTTCCTGGATTTTTAAGTATCCATTGAGTAATATGAAGGAATGTTAAGTTTAAGTACTAGATCCCCATGAGTTCTATGACTCCTATACCCTTATAAAGTGCACAAAGTCTCGCATTCTACACCTTTTAGAACCCTTGTGCTTTATTCAACAATAAGCAGCAAAATTTAGCTACCTTGCAAAAAAGACTTTAATTGACTCGCTCACAATAATGGAATCAGCAACGTAATTTAAAACTTAAAAATATAAGTCAATGCTACATATTAAATTTCTTTTTAAATTAAAAAATATCAATTTAATCATAGCCTAAACACTTTCAAAATCTTCATTTATAGAAGACGAGAACTTTAAAATGTTATAGACCACATGTTCCTATTACAATAAAACAAACCAGGAGCATAAAACAGCATTAAACTATTACAATACCATGATTAAAACTTCACAAACCTTCATAATACCATGATCACTGAGCTGCGGTATGTCAATTTTTAATAAAGGCCAAAAGTGTGTTATCCCATTGAAGCCTAAGCACTCTCTGCCAGCGGTGAACGGCGAGTACGCTAGAAACGATAACGTCACCTTATTTCTCGAAATTACAATGTTTATATCAGGATTGGGTGCAAATTTTGAATTTGATTTAAAAAAGAGTATTGCTTTATCTACTATAAGTCATTTGACATTAATAATAGGAATTTTATTCTTCATTTGCATTTATCTACACATTGGACAAGACTTCTTGCATGTCCCAAAAAATACGAACAAGAGACAGGTAACAAAGCATTTCACCATGAACAGGGAGAAGAGAAAGGGAAAGAGGTGCGTATTAGGTAATACGTAAACAGAAATGCGTGCAAAAACGGCCCATTACAACTAATAAAAACTGTTAGGCACACGTTTCTACTTTCCTAAAGTGCTCCACTGTCGCCACGAGTAGCCGAAGGTCGTTAAGATGCGGACTCGTGAGGGGGAGATCTAGGGTTCGATTTTCACCAGGACCGTCCTTCCTGTTTTCAGGTTTTCCTTAGTTCTTATAAATGACCAAATCCGGAAGGTACACTAAGCTTCGGCATGAAAGTTCCTTCCTTAAAAATCATTTAATCTCATTGTCATCAATGTCCACCGCCTGTGATGCCTCAGTAGTTAAAACGAGCGTTAAACACTACTAAATAATTTTCCAGGCATGTCATGCACTCGTTGCAATGTTGCTAGAAAGCTGCAGTTGTTGTCAACAATGTAGACTGCCCTAATACTATGCCCTAATATTACAGAAATGTCATGTCTTGAAAATCCTCTATCGCCCTAAAGCTTCATCTTCCGAAGTTATCAAAACTACAAGGCGATGTATGGGGAGAATGTTCCAGTCTCTCACATTCACACCTCTGCAACAATAGCAGCTTAATAACAGCGAGCATTATCATCCAACGCATTCGTCTGGCTTTGCAGGAGTGCGGGCTTCTTGAATTGAAATTGAAGGCCTTAAGTGTGTTATACGTGCCACATAAAAAAAAAATCACATTACTGGGAATTTACCAGGAGTGGAAAACTTGGGTGACCACTCTCTGTACTGAAGCAGCTGCAACCTCAAGTATGGTCTATTGCAATCTCAACGAAAGCAAATCGGTGCCGCTCTGAAAGTGAGAAACCCGCTTATTAGCGATTTTTCTTATTCCCTGGTGCTTGTTCAGTGTCTTTGGTGTAATGCCTACAAGCCCATCGTCGGCCGATTCCCAACAATTTATGCACTTGAGCTACATACATTTCTTTATTGCATGCTTAGGTCGCTAAGCTTTGGAATGGTGATGCCGTTTAAAAGGGTAACGCATATCACGACATACAAATACCTGATGACGTTTATTGCTCATTCTTTACAGACATATTTATACAACATCGTTAACACGAGTCTTTGACCGTATACCATATTCGTTACAGACACGAAAGAGAACTTCCGTTTCAGATATATTTACAACTAACACACGCACACATTCATATCAAAGAACCCATTTATTCCCAAAAAGCGCACTTTGGACCAAGTTTTGACAAGTTGTCTTCCTATTCGATAAGATTCCAACATGCTAACCTATCCCTAAACGAATTAGCAAACTTAGTTGCTAGTGCAGTCAGGCTCCAGTTTTCGGTACCAGGGCAGTCTATTAGAATGCGCTGCCATTTTTCTCTCTCTTCAAAAAAGCACATATTCTCTGTTCATCCTTATCTGTTATTTTAGTGGCTTTTCATGCCCCTAATCTAATCAAATCAATACATTTTGAGCGCTCATGGAATATATGTAAAATGAAATGAAGATATATATGGCACAATGTAATCAGACGAGCAACTAGAATATTCCATCTTTAAAACAAGAATTGCCACATTATTGTACAATTAAAACACACATAAAAAGCAATATTTCCAGCCTAAGTGTTCTTCTTCATGCTAGAGGTAAAAGTAAACAGAGTAGACATTCTCTAGTATGACTAAGAATACTTAGGCTCAAATATATGCGTTTTAATTGTGTAATTCAGTAGTGATTTTTGTTTTAAAGGTGGAACGCTATATCTCTTTTATATGTATATAAATAAATATAAGTACATATGCCCCAATCTAATTTATTTCATTGCTTAAACTAAGTGGTATTTTCTCTCTGCATTCTGCCTCTATATCCTGTTCATTAATTTCCCTAAGCTTTTTTGTACTTTCCTCCAACCATAATTGCCATTCCTTGCTGCCTTCTCTAACACCTATCGCATCCCTAAGCTCTTTAAACGACGTTTTTTTTTTTTATTTTATTTTCGCTGCCTTTGATCCCAATTATTAATCAAATGTTAGTAGCATAAAATCCTAAAACTTATGGGATCCCCTTTTATTATGAGTAGCTAGTATTCATTTATTCTAATTTTACAATGAATATGTCTTCATAGCGCCCAAATCCCCGTACAACCTCTGTACAGTTGGCTGTATTCCTCTCTACTCCCAAAACTCGCTTTAGAAAGTCGGTTCACTTTCTGCCAGCCCCATATCTCAGAGCCGTAGAACATGACAGGACTTACCATGGCGCTATACATATTCTTCTAAAAGTTGCATTATTATCAAGCACCCGTGACAACACACGTAGAACTGTAACATTCCTCCTCGGGTTTAGTATGGCACCATGTCTATTCCATTCGTACTAGGAGTTACAACTAAATAATCAGTATTTCATGCCCTGGTATTAAGAGGTGTTGAAGGTCCACGGGAATGAGCAGCGGGAGGAGATGAAGAATGGAGAAGTGGTGTCCGGAGAGGAGGAGCGGAGCTCGAGAAAGGGTGTAATCAGGGGTCCAGGAGTTTCAACAGAGATGAAGGAAGGACGGTTGGAAGAAAACGAAGATGGAGTTTGACATGATGGAAGCAAGGTGATAGCCTTTAATGAGTTTAAGTGTTAGGATAAATAAATGAAATGAGTAGGAAAGATTATAATGAAAAATGAGCTTTCAGTGAAATAGGTTGTTAAAGTATGAATGAGACGAATTAAAGAGATTTGAAAGAATATTTAAATTATGAATGTAAATTAAGAGAAAATTCTGAAAAAGTACTGAATATCAGGACATACCGCTGGTAACCAGTGGTTAGTAATATAGTAATGAAATAAATTAGGATAGAATAGCTGGCTACCAGCTATAATTCTTACTGGTTCCCAGTAATTTTGTTAATTTTGCAGATTTTGGAATATTAATTTGGGAACTAGATTAGTACATTTATATTTTGGTTTAATTTAATTAATTTTAGCTTTTTATTATTTTATTATATTATTTTACTCTAATTATTAGGAAAATCTGTAAAATAATGAACTAAGAGATTATTGCATTGTATAATTTTAATAAAAAATGGAAAATTTTATATTCACGCCTTGGTTTAGGAAACCAGGTACCAGGGTGGCGTATACAGTTTTATTTATTTATATATTTATTTTACATAATTACTATAAAAGGTCTATTTTTAAAGTGATAGTTTTATAATCAGGCTGTTTAAACAATTGTAGTTCTGTACTTATTTAAAATGGGCATAATTTGTTTTACATTGCTTTTTTCGTTTAAATTTGGAAAGGGAAGACTTTTCTTTCCCCCCTAAAAGTTATATAATTTATAATATACGTGTGGCACAGGAACAAGCTAGAATATAAAGCAGAATTACAGAAGCCTCCTTTGGAATCCAATTAATAATTCCATTAGCTGTTTAGATCCGCTGAGGAAGACATGACGTCATAAAATGGTAAAGGATTTCGGTGCATCTGCAACCTAACGTAAAAAGATGTTGTTAATATTTTAAAGTCGTAAGACAAAAGTTATTAATTAACCTTTCGGTACTTCTCTTGAAACAGTGTAATTAACTGAGACAGTATCCCGTTACCATAGAAACTGTATGTACTCATAAAAGGCATCTATATCGGACATAGCGACATGGTCGTGAACTATTATTAAAAGTGCCCAGAGCGTCAACAATCGCCCGCCATACGGTCAAAATAACTTCCATTTTGCTAAAACGTAGTATAAATTTAATAACTCTTTTTAAGCTTGTGCAAAATGTGTGCACTTACAATGAAAAGGTAACAAATAAGAGCAGAGGAATTGTCGCATCTACCAGAAAGGAAATATTAGAAGCTTATGGGGGCCACGAAATACTAATAACCATAAAATAATAACAATGAAAAAATATTTTTCTGAACAATGCATCAATGTTTTTATAACAGCTTTACCCACAAAGTAATCAAATAATTCTGAAATTATTGCAGCATTTTTCATTTGAATTCCTCAAGAAACTCGCTATATTGCATCGCCGTTTTCACGCGCAGGCGCTCTAGGATGACATAAAATTCTAGTGCATTAACTCAGGCTGAAAGGTTCAAAGATAAAACTTTTCATTGCTACCCCGTTATATAGCGATGGTCGATTGTGTAATTATATATTATGGGGTATTTCATCATATAATTATTATTGAGTATTGTTACACAGCAACGATGTTGATTTGTTTTATTTACGGACGATCTTTAACAACTCAGGTCATCATCCCATGCAATTCAGAGCGTAAATTGGCCGATTAATTTTGTTCAGAGGCCTCTTCTTTCAGACATGAGGTTCTTTTGCATGCAGTAAATATTGGACAAGGGACCAGCGAATTTTCTTCACTTCCGAAGGAAATCATAAAAATCCATCGATCCTGGCCGGGTTTGAGCGCGCGATCTTCGGTTAAGTAGGCAAGTATGGCTACCACTACACCTCTAGGACCGACAATTTGTAGAACAGGACCCAGAAATCACTCAATGAGCTGTAACTTGCAGATTAATTGAGTCACTTTTTATATCCAGAACTAAATGAAAGACGTTTCCAAGTTACTGACATGCAAATAATGAAATTCTCTACTTTATTACTTATCGATTTACAATACAATGAAGTGGACCAGAGTGTGACCTATCACCTCAGGAGAAAGCGAGCTGTTTATACATTAGGTTTACCTGAAGTGTGTGCTTGTAGTGCAAGGAACATACGGGTTAATCCCGTGCTGGCATTGCAGTCTCAAGGGCATATCCAGTGGCGTGCCTCGAATACAGATAACGCAGTTTTTTTTCCTCTCAGAGTTGATAAATAACACAAACGTGATAGCATTTGACAGCCAGGGTTCGGCCCTTTCTCTTGGGGATTAAAAGATTTGTTTTGTTGGCAGCTGCAGCGGATAAGACGCCCAGATTTAGTGATGAGCGGATTCTTCTTTTTGCGTCACGTCGGAGCGAACATGACTTTTGGAGCCCCCAGAGGCTTGTAGATATTTCTTCTTTTAGGGACAGTATTTCGATAAAAGTCAGACTGCAAGATAAATTGGTGAAAATAGTAATATTCTCTAATGGATTAGGAAATGTCTTTCTTTAGTGAGATTTAGGGGGCTTGGTGACTATTTACTAATGGAAAAACAAAGTACTGCAGATTGTCAACACTTATTTTTTTTTATTATGCAGAACACCATGCGTAGATGATTAACTTACATGCAAAAATAGAAGTTGAGTGTCAGGTACACTCTTTGACCAAAAATATGAATCATCCCTCGATTCTACGTGTCGATCGGAAAACTTCGGGGGCGCTCATAAACGCGTATTCACAACACGCATGCAGCCACTAGCACATATAAATATAATTGCCATAACCATGAGCATCTGAAAAAAAAAATTAGAGTACAGTAGCGGTGGCCGAGCGGTTTAGAAGGCATTGCTTTCCTGCGTAAGCTCCTGGGTTCAAATCCCAAACAACATTTTTTTTAAAAAGAAATTATCAATTGTTTATAAGTAGAACATCATGTTCTATTTAATCATTTCAGTTTTATGGCATTACCTATGCATACACAAAAACGTAATCACAAACTAACGTTTTATTTGCAAATAAGTAAATAAATACATGGACATAAGATTTTATCTTCTAAAAAGAAAACACATAGAAATAAACATAATTTAATATCGGGTGTATGAACCCTTGCATGGCAACTTTATAATAATTGTTGAAAAATAGTTACACGTTTCGGAAGGCCAGAACACAGTAAGCTGTTAGGGACTTTTTATGACTTTACTTGTGCTAGTTCGTAAACGTAGTATGAAAAACTAGAACAAAATCAGTTTAGAAATAAACTGTGATTAAAGCGTTTAATTAAATTAATATGTTAGAAACTAGAATTAGAAAAACTTGTAAACAACATGGAGTCATATATTCCAAATTATTATTTTAAATTAAAAAAAATAAAAAACTCAAATTAAAAACAAATATACCTCTTAAATAAGTCATTAATAATCATAAAATCAAAGATAAAAACAAAGAAAAATAGGACAAATATAGTGTACAAATAATTAGAAACTAAAGGAATTCTAGGTATGGATGATCATCAGTTGGCGGTCATTTTTTATAATACGAGGGCTGGTTAATAAAGAATAATCGCAATATCTTTATTCATCCACAAAACTTTATGCTCTTTCTCAAAGCAGTCCCTGTAAAATGCAATACACCAGTTCCAGCGTTTCTCCCAGTCTTCAAAGACAAGCTGGAAACCGTTAGAATCGCCTTACCACTAATTCTGAAAAACATCCCACGATGTTTTTTCAATTTAGAGAAAAAGAAAAAGTCACAGGAGGCTAAATCTGGACTGTATGGAGGGTGAGGTACGAGTTTTGTGAGACATTCAGCAACAATATTTACGATATGCATTATTATGATGCAGCATCCAGCTTGTTCAATGGAAATATGTCATTTGCTGTATCATAATGCCTTTTAGATTTTTCAGGACGTTCCTGTAATATTTCGCAGATACAGTTGCATATGTAAGTACAACATACTGATAAACGGAACTTTCCTAGCAGAGGACACCACTTTTGCCTCGGTGCTGATTATGATGGAGATTTTTACACAGAGCTTGACTAGTTTCTTTCAGGAACGAAATAATATAACCACGTTTCATCAGCAGTGATTGATTACCTTTGAAAGAAACACCGTATCTTTTTTGTAACATCATCTTCAACTGCATGCAAAAGTGCACGCGATACGGAGTCACCACTCTTGGAACCCACCGTGCACAACACGTCTCATATGCAACTTTTCAGTTACCAACGTATGGACGGCACCGATTGAAATGTTCAAATTTTCTGAAAATAGAGCTTAATGTTATTTGACGACCGTTTCTCTGACAGCGTCGATGTTAATGTTAGAGCACATAATGAAGTGTCGAACGTGTCTCAACCTAAGTGACAACAATGAAACAAGTACCACGTTTACATTACGGGTCAAGAGAACAAAGTATTGTAAATTTAAATTTGAGCGCAGGATATTATACTTGCAAAAAAAAAAAAAAAAGATCATTCTTGATTAAGCAGCCCTCAATGGGTGCGGCAGAAACAACCAGGCATTTTAAATTTTGCGCTATTGTTGGTCACGGCTCCTTAGAGAGATGATGTTTGCACCAATGCGTAGTGCAGTTCAAAGCATTTTCTGTACGTCATATTACATGACCTTGGCCGCCCGCTTCGCTGCACAGTGTCACTTTGCAGTCAGTAAGGAGAGTAGTTCTAATGAACGTGGTGCGTTTGCAATTGAAACGTTTTTCAAATGTGGTGATTGAGTCGTAAGAACGCAGTTTTTGTTTCGACAACAAACAAGAAGCCACTTGTAGGTCACCTACGGTGCGCACTCCATAAACATGGCAACAGTAAGAGCTGATTTAGAGCAAAGTCCAACGCGATCAGTTCGTCGGCATTCATCTAACGCACACTAGTGTCCGATATGTTAAGGGCTTACGAATGCCGACCAACTGAT
Source organism: Metallyticus violacea (assembly GCA_030762175.1). Taxonomy (NCBI): domain Eukaryota; kingdom Metazoa; phylum Arthropoda; class Insecta; order Mantodea; family Metallyticidae; genus Metallyticus; species Metallyticus violacea. The sequence goes on from CM060837.1 coordinate 66,017,994, forward strand.
TGCGTTAAATTTTGCTCTAAAGTAGCTCTTACTGTTGCCATGTTTATGGAGTGAGAACCGTAGGTGACCTACCAATTGGCTTCTTGTTTCAAGCAGATGTCATGAACTTCTCATTTCGTAATTACCTTCCGTGACGGAGCTTGTCCATTCCGATCAATGTCTAAATGTTGCTAAAATAAAGGCACACGTCTTACGACACAATCACCACATTTGAAAAGCATTTCAATTGCAAAAGCACCATGTTCATAGAACCTGCACCCCATACTGATTGCCGAGTATGTGCAGCGGAGCGAGCGCCTAAAGTCGTGTAATATGGCGTACAGAAAATATTTTGAACTGCACTAACCAATGGTACAAACATCAGCTCTCTAAAAAGACGAGACCAACAATAGCATACGGTTTAAAATGGATCATTGTTTCTGCCTTATCCTGTATAATGGAATAATTATTACATCTTGGATGAAAACATACAAACGACATTGGAAATAAAATATATGGGAGTTCTAATAATTACGTATCATATTAACAGAAACCTTAAAGTGACTTAATATATTGCAGAGCAATGATGCGAAAACTTCCAAACGTAGGACTTCAGGGTTAAAATGGAAACTGAAATAGTATGCGCAAGTTCTTAAAAAAGCGAAATTTCTAATTCTGTTGGTTTATAAATAACAATTAAAATGCTAATGCTTTTCCTTTTTAGTAGTATAAGACCCAGAGCATCGATATACAAAAAAGTGCTACGATACCTCGATACTCAAGAGGTATCGATGTCGAACGATATAGGTAAACATAAGCTCGATTGTTTCTCCCATACCTTGTTAATATAGCAATTTTAATTAATACTGTAATAAGAAGTACATTTTAAAGTCGGCTCGAGGAATACGTGTCTTCGTCCACAAACTTCTATAAAGCAGGAAAGAGATACCAAGAAAATGGGCGCTCTTCTAAGCCGACCACGGACTCCATAAAAGTCTTTTCTTATATTTCTGCAGAAAATCTGGAGGCAGTATGTCTAAGCGACAATTTGGTTTACCAAGTAAATAAAACGTATTGAATTGCAGTTTGAAAATATTAGCCTGTGCCTCATGGCGGAGGACTTTCTGTTCCTGATCCTACAGAGATGTTTGACCAAAAATAAAGTATACATTTGGAAACATATTTTGTAATCTGTTAAGCTTTCTAATCACATTAATATACTGAAAGTGATAGTGAGAAAATCAAGATTGTTCACACACTTCTGAGGCATTTTGTATTTATGTATTGACTCTGACGAAAATAGCAATTTCTCCAAACAGCGGAAAACACTTCAAGAGATGCAGACAGACTACATACCAATTATAAGTTGACAAGGTGAGTTCAGTAACTTAATCAGTAATCTAGAACTTCCTAACCATAAGACAGGACTTTTAACAACAAAACTGTAAAAATGAAATTATTTGTACCCCTCCGTGAAAACGACATTCCGCAATATAAATAAAGATTTGCAGCAGTTCTTTAAAACTGAAGGTAATTTCACCGCTGCTTGCCTGATGCAAGTGTTGATTATTAGACATAGTCCTGACAATTGGTTTATGCTTCAAAGACTAGCCTTAAAAATGTACTTTTACATAATGGAAATAAATTGCCTTACATTCCTATTGTGTACGTTATTACAACAAAAGAAATGTGACCAAATATGAAGCATCATATTATAGATTATATAAATAACCAATGGGAAATTTTGTGATGATTTGAAATTAATTATCATGTCATTAGGACTGCAATTAGGCTACTTTAAGTATTGTTGTTTCATGTGAGACTGGGATAAATGCGTAAGGGACATGCACTTTACCAGGAAAAGTTCCCCAAAGACAATCATCTGGAATGAAAAATGTTGAGCATGAACCTATAACAGAGTCAAACAAAAGTTTGCTCCCAAAACTAAATGTCAAATTTTGTAAACGCTTTAGATATTAAGGGCTCTGCATTCACCTTCTTATGTGAAAATTTTTTTGAAAAAGTAGTTACTGTAAGTAAGAGTATCAGCAGTGTAATTATTACAGTGATGCAAAACAATCAAAGTGAATACAACTTCAACAGGCGATCGGGTCGAGCGAACCATACGTGCTTTTATAATACACTAGGTCTGTTTGATATGGTACAATATATTAGATTAGATATTTCACAATAAGCTGTAAAACATACAAATACACTCAAAATTAAATAAGATAACAAATAAATAAATAAAAGGATCATATAAAATAAATTTAAAATGACGAACTAATAAAAGTAAGTATAAAATAGAAAAACACAGCTGGATTCAATCAATTTGTCTAACCAATCCAGCTCCCCAGTTTACATCCTTTTCAGACCTGATGAGTTTCACTTTCATTAGAAATTTCTAATCCTTAATCTCCTTCCTTACCTGTCAGCAGAGCCCAGTATGACATAGACAATAAATACTTTCCCTCTATTCTTCCTTATCTTTATGTGTCCATGATTCCCCCTCCTCACAGATAGAGAAACTTTCCCGCTCATATTCGTCGGTGATCTTAATTAACCGCCATACCCCTAGCCTGAGCTTCGCGAGTCCCTGTTTTGATGTATTGCTCCATCCCTCATTCAGATTTTAGCCCCGACTGTACTTTCAGCGAAATCATCTCATTGTATTGCGCAATTGTCTGCTGCCTATCCATTTCCCTCAAACTACTGTTCCTACCCTCCTCCATACGCTCTTTCTAAAACATGCGTTTTCACTGTACGACAAATCACAGGTCTGAAACAGTGCTAGGTGACTAGGATAAAGTAGGTTGAGAATCCTTTCAAAAAATTCGAATGGGTTTGTGGGAAATTTCAAAGCTGAAAAGTTCAGTGCACTTGTCGAAGATCTGATGAACTCGTATAAACAGCTGGGGAGCAGTACGTCACTAATAATTTACACCTGGATGTCTTCCTTTAAAACCGTGGTTAGGTGAGTGGTGAACATGTAAACACTTTCACTAAGAAAGTTAAATGATGGAAATTAATTACAAACAAAAAAGTGATTTGCCATATTAGTTGATAATTGCTGGACAGTGAAATGCTCCTGAAACAAAATATCATAGAAGCCATATACTACTTTTGTATTAAACTTTTTAAAGTATATTTTTCAAATTTAATTGTATTTTCTTTCCCAAAATGAGTTATCCAATAAATTGAAACACCATTTTCCTATTCAGTGACCCAGAAAATATAAAATATTAAATTGTTCAATAACTTTTAAACGATTTCCTGTTTGGTGTTCTCCATATTGATAAGCAACACAGAACATAGCCATTGTCTTGTGTTTATGAAGATATGAATAACTAAACACTTCTGAAATTAGAAATATATAATTAGTTCGATGTTCATCCAAAAAGAAACAGAAAATAAACCCAGTAGCTACAGGTACATAACAAAAGATCAACTGGAGACTTCGCAGGGAATAACAAATCTCTCTGCTTTTGAACGGATTTTCTTACGTTGAACAGAAAATTTGTTAGGAACGGGATGAGATGATATTCATATCCCCTATCTTGTATACTTGGACGTCATCAGTATTCAAGAGGGACCGAAAACACGACCCCTGTGCCACCAGATGTCTACAATACATACTAAGGAATTCAGAGCCACCTGATTTTCTCGGACCGTGCTATATCACTTGGCGACCTTCTGACTACAAATTACCTGGTCTTGCTCATAGACCGTCCAAACAGATATGATGTGCATCCTAAACATGAGGTGCCAGCACAAAACATGAAAGGAGATGCTGAAATTGGTTTTTACGATATTTTAGTTTGCAGTAAAGTTTTGAAGGATGTTAAAATGTACATATATAAAAGATTCATATAGTTTATTCACTGATTCCTGAATCATACAATGGTCAAGTTAAATGTCTTTAACATATTGGAAGGTAATTTATTGCCATTTTATGGGGTGATTGCATGATAAGAGCAAAAGTTTCTAATACCATTTTGATACTAGACTTGTTTTACTGAAAAGAAAAAATTAAATTTTGCTTCATCTTCCATGTGCTTAATAGGTTATGTCACGGAACTCATACATTTGGATTATAATAATGGAAATATAAAGAGAAATAGATCAAATAATGCAATTTTATATTATTAATATCTCGAAGTGTTTTGGCGTAAAGTTGTGAAATGTTTATGTAAGTGATAGAATTAAAGGGTGACGGGAAAAGTTATGTTGGTTTCATATAAATAACTTCTTTGGTATTTTATACAGGGTGTAACTAAAAGGCATATAAAAACTTTGTGGAAACATTCCTCACGCATACATAATATAAAATATAACATAAAGTGAGTCCGGGAATTGTTTTATTTCCTTGTTAGAGTCACTTTTCTACACCAGTACCACCTAACAGTGTATTCAAAATATACTGTGGGAGACATAAAATCACATGAAATGTTCAAAATGTCCTCCGTTAGCACGGATACATCCATCTACCTGTCGTCGCATGGACTCCCTGATGCGCTGATTTATCTCTAGAGTATCTTGTATTGTATTGCAGCCTTGCAGAATACAAGCACGAAGTTCTCTACACCTTTAGCTAATCCATAGACCCTATAAGCAAATGCCAATCCCGCATTTGAATACCTGATTTTACTGTACCTAGAATGAGATCCGTGAACACACAGAACGGACACTACTTGCTCGGTGTTACATCGTGATGAAGTGAGTAGCAAAACTCACCTTGCAGAATACAAGCTGCAAAAGCAGCCTTGCAGAATACAAGCACGAAGATCTCTACACCTTTAGCTAATCCATAGATCCTATAAGAAATGCCAATCCCACATTTGAATACCTCATTTTACTGTACCTAGAACGAGATCCGTGAACACACAGAACGGACACTACTTGCTCGGTGTTACATCGTGATGAAGTGAGTAGCAAAACAAGAGAACTACGTGGTACAGAACGACTAGGAACTAAGAGTAGTTACAACACACCCACCCCATTTAATCAAGTAAAAGTGAATGTGCATGTATTAAGTAACTTTTCTGTTGTGAGGTTACTGCCACAGGACAGCTATGCTGGCATTCTAGCTTGCACATCACACCGTGTACGTAAAGTTGTTAACAAAGGCACTAACAATGAAATACAACATTTCTAGGCCCATATTCGTATAGCATGTTTGCACCTGTATATGCAAGAAACGTTTCCCCAAAATTTTGACATACCGTCTATAGTCATCATCTACCAAAGTGATGGAAGGTTATGATTCCGTTGCGATAGAGCTTTTTAGGGCGGAAAGCAAAATATCCATGCGGTGTTCGTAATTGCTGTCCTTGGAGATTATTATCCAAAGAAAAGAAACTATGAGAGCCTGATGATGCTATGTCTGAATAATACGGTGCGATCAATATTGATTCCCAACCAATATGGATAATGGTTTCATGATTCCCTTATCTTGCATTATTATGCAAAGAATAACATTTTGCGAGCGCCTGTTCCTTACTTTTCAGATTTTCATGGAGAGTTTCAGCAGGTTGGACAGGCCAGCTGGCAGCTGTTCACCACGGATAGTGCAGCAAACACAGAGCATAACCTTCTTTTAGTGTCTTGGTAGTTTCGGTTGTTTGGGGATAAATCCGTAAGCCTGGAAGCAGTGATGACGGCATCTTGTAGTGTCGTAGAGAAACCACTTCTCATCGCATGTTGATGTGGCAACAATGCTAAATACGCGTGAGCTTGTGCCGCCTTCTGAGCCATTGTTAACTTCTGTGGAACGCAGCCGAGCTTTTTCCGAGTGTAAATATTGCATGTATTGTTTTTTATTAAAGGTAATGCAACCTATGCGTTGTCCTCCGTAACTGGCTAATAGACGTGACCAGTGAGAACCTGGTAGCTAAGTTCGCTTAGCGCGCTTGGGCGACGAGGTCGTCTACGACCCAAACAAGGGTCGGTTTAGACTCTTAGGTGTCATCCTAAATATAAAATGCCACTGTGCTGCACGGACCTCTGTGTATATTCCCCTGGTTTGGGGAGGAATCCCCGCATACAAAAAAAAAAAAAAAAGTGATTTGTTGTTCCTTATTACAAAACTGGCTTTTCCGTTTTTACCACGTCTTATGTTATTGGAATTAGCAATTAATTCATATATATATACACTAACCTTAACGCTAATTTTGGGTAAATCTGAAAAACCGGTGAACCCGGTGGTTTGCTGCCCTCGCTATGGCCTGGAGGCCTTAACTCGCCTCCATTTCGTAAATACAAGTTGATAGGAGCTAGTAAATCACTGTAATTGTGGCAAATATCCTATGATTCCAGCAGCAAAAAATTCTTACACATAAATTTATAGCGCATTGATACGTGGTATTATGTTGGCGAGTAAACTGTAATGCTGGCAAATTTCTTTTAACACCGACAGATTAAAAAAAAAAAAATCGATATGTGACGATTTGAAACCAGTGCCTTCACAACTATAGCATGATGCTTTAACAGTCTGAGCTATCATGCCGTTGTGCTTGAGAGCCTTATAATCTAGCTATATCTGTGAAAGTTAACACTGCCTTCGGCTTTATCCGCTATCGCTCGGGAGTGACTCGGAATTGAAGCTGTAGCAACTCGAAGAATTTTTCTACTGGTAAGGAACAATGAAATATTGAACCTACCAGCTCGACAACAATTCGTCCCCGCCTTAACTTGATTTATAGCGCATTAAATTGCTGCCAATGTTCTAAATTTGAGAACTGCCATAAACCACGTAATTTAATTTAGTGCACTCTAAATTTATAAGTTATTCGCGAATATTTAGATGTGAATTAATTAATGGTATAAAAAACTTCAGAGTTCAATATCGGCAGCTCGCTTGCGCCAGGATAGAGATACCCAACAAGCCGACCAAACTTTAATGCAAAAATAATAATGCAGAACAACGCAGGTGTCAACCAAATGTGCGTGCAAGTGGAAAGCATTTTAAACATTTATTTAACATTGTTCTTCTATTTATTATGTTTATTTGTTTCCCTTCACAATAGCGTTTCGTCGGTCCTGGTGGTGTAGTGGTTACCATACTTGCCTCCTAAACCCAAGATCGCGGATTCGAACCCGGCTAGGACCGATGGATTTTTTCGGGCGTAAAAATCCTAAGTATCCTAAGTATGGCTTCCTTCGGAAGGGAAGTAAAGTCGTGAGTCCCGTGTCGTACATTTACGGCACGAAAAAGAACCTCAAGCCTGAAAGAGAGGCCTCTTAGCAAAATTTGTCGGCCGTTTCACGCCCTGAGTTGAATGGGATGCTGATGACCTGAGATGTTAAAGAACGTCCGTAAATAAACCAATAAAAAAAAAAAACAATACTGTTATTTTTTCGCTGTGTTTCTAAAAAGTTTGCGCATATTGCATTTCACTGTATTGTACCCCCCGCCCAGTTCAGATTCGAACTTGAGTCTACAGTCGTAGCATTTCATTGCTTTATTTACTTATATAAACGAATGCTTATGCTAATTTCTCACATCAAAAGGGAAGAGCGAGCAAAGGAGAAAATAAGGAGGTGGAGGGATGAGGAGATACGAGTAAAAGAAAAGAAAAAGGAACAGGAGCGCCAGACTGGAATGAAGAGAAGTCAAAAAAACGAGAGAGGATTGATTGCAAGCTCAAAAACCTCTCTTTGAGATAGGAAATGAACACGAAGATGACACCTTGGTAATAGCTTGGTCCCTATATTTAGCTTTGGATGGAATTCTCACACAATGGATATTGTCTACAGAGATGTTACTGCAAACGGACCATGCACAGCAGAAGACAATAGCGCCATTATTTTCATTTACATCCGACAACAAATGCACCCCTTCAACCCTGATTGAACAACAAACTCTAAAGAATACAAAACAAAGAGTGAAATAATAAGCCTGCATCAAGGAGGCAAATCATTCCTAAAAGCTAATTAAGTAAATTAGCTACACTTTGTATGGAGTAAAACGAGATGTTTTTCTTGATGTTTTGATTTGCTCAGCTTCTTAAATTATTTATTTATTCTTAGGCACTATAAATAACTTTCACGTTCACATATTGAATTTAAAATTTCTAATTTATTTGTATCGAAATATTAATAAGTAGTAACGTCGGAAGATTAGAACAAATACAAGTAGCTTTTGCGTTATTATTTGGGCAAGTTTGATAAATAATTGCATTTAGTGTTATCTCGTGATTTAAATGAGTGATAATGCACCTGTATTAAGGGATTGTCTGGAAACAAATTTATGTTGATGTAGTGATTATTTGTGAGTGTATTGTTCCCAGTAAAATTTCATAAATGCATTCATAGGCTTCCAAAGCTGGCGATTATATAGTTATTTCGAACTCTCGATGATAGTAGCTTAATAGTTGATAATTTCCCAATGTTTCACTCATCCTTTGCAACATCTGTTTTATGATCTAGCGTCCTCTATTGACTTTGTAGTATTGAAGGGAATTTGTCAACACAAAAAGAGGTCGCAATCCATGCTGGCACCAAATGAAGTCGATACTACAAATTAAGGGGTTACAATTAACTACAAACATTTGATCTGCTTTGTTATAAAATTTTATTTTTACTTTAGTTTTCAACAAGACTGATGCACCTATCCGATCAATGTTATAACAGTCCTACAGTTTTTTGGGGGGAAGTACCTGATGCGATTAGGGAGAACAAGTCGTAAAGCTAACATTTTTACGTGATTCTGTATTTTGGTGCATATTGGTTGAACACTAGAAAATAAATTTTAGTTTTTTTCGTGCTTTAAAAGAGTTGAAATTAGAGCAATAAGTGGTATGTGCAATAATTAAGGCTACTAATTATTATCTTGTTATAAAGAATTCCTGTAAAATTTTGTAATAATTGGTTAAATGGTTTAAGATTATACTAATAAAATACACTCTGAAACACATATAAAGACATTCTACTTTAAAAAGAGCATTTTCTAAGCATTTCAAGATTTAAATGAGAAAATAATCCTAATTTTGACACATGTGCCCCAAAACTCTGGTATTACAGAACTTTTTCATAAACCCCGTTACATTTACAAGTCCTGAAACAACACAAACAGAAAGTTCACGTTTAACTTTTTACGTTCGATGTTGGTTCACGCGAGTGATACTGAATGACTTGCCTTTTCATTTCGTCTGCATCACGACATTTCAGAGGGCCGGGAGTTTCTCCACAACTTAAGCAAATGCCCCTTTACACAAACATTCCGATTCAGATGTAACATTGCGCGGAACAAGCTCGTTCAACAGAATGGCTCTGCAGAGACACTTTATATGTTAAAATATACTTTGAACCTCTCCATCGACTCTCCTCTCCGTGGACTGCATTTAAAAGGTCGGGCTGGGCTTTGTGCTGAAGCATCCCTTTCTGTCGTGTGGCTTCGGAACACGTGTTCCCAAAGCGCTGCTTTTGCTTTTAATATATTTCTTCAGAGCGTTTGGTAAACACCGTGTGTGGTTGGGTTTACCGGCGTTATCCCGGGGATGATGTTCAAAGTTATCCGCAAGGCTTCTTAAGGCATTGAAATCCTCCAGCGGCGGTTAAACGGCCAGAAACTGCAAGACATTGACTGAAAATAAAGACCAAAATATGAGGGCTATTTCACAAGTTTGAATCCGCATTAATTTTTATTCTGTTCGTTATTATGTCTCATTTTTTGAAGTGTGAGTCCTTTAAATACACAGGATACATTTATATATAGAATGATTTATAACAATACATTATTTATTCGGTTGGAAATTCATCCAAAGACTGGAATTTAACACCAAAATAAGCGGAATATTTGGGAGTTTTGATTCCCTGTCACGAGATGTGCAGATGTTTATTCTTTATTTCGTATTGTTGATTTTTATGTTTGGCAGCTGTTTTTCTATATTTTGTTCTAGCCCCCGTGAAAATGTGAAAATGTATAAATCAACGTTTCTTCCTTGTGAAGTAATACTGTATTACGAATTCAATTATCTCGAAGGGCATTCTAAAGTGAATTGTTGTTGAAACTATACTGGAAACAACTGAATCTCTGGTGAATGAAAAAGGCAATTTTGACACTGCGATATTTTCATGGAGTTTGTTAAGTAACTGGACGATGTGAGCTGGGTCATGGATATTTTCAACTAGATGGCGCTACATGCCATACATCAAACCAAACCATGGCGCTAATTGAAAGTTTCCATGACGGCCGGATAATCTCCAAGAACCTATGGCCTTCGAGATGATTTGACAATACCATACTTCTTCTTCTTATGGTGTAATTTAAAATTCCCCAGATATTGGGCGATCTGAAGCACAACATTACACAGGAGATTAATAGTATGGACAACACAGTCTTCCAACAAGCGGCCAGTAACGTGGAATCACGTGTTGAGTTATGCCTTATGTAGGAAGGAAGACATTTTCAAAATTTTCTGCAATGTTCCCACGGAGTGTCCAGTTTGTTCATTTAGAATTTCCCTTCATCACCAATTAATGGACACTAAGGTACCCCTTGTGCTGTAAGATTTTTTTTCTGCTGGAGTAAAAAGACATTTGCCATCATTTCAATGATTTACCCGCATACTTAGTAGCACACAATCTCCTATCTATTCATATTTACGGCGAGCGTAGTCCGTCAGGCCGTAGCGAGCTGCAGCAAAACCAGGGGGTACCGGTTTCTAGGATCTACCCGAGGTTAGGCTAAGATTAATGTGTGTATATATAAATTAATTGCGAATTCCAATAGGACAACGAACAAATATAATGAAGTTGAAACATAACTGAAAAATTCATTTTTGTAGCAAGGAAAAACGTATTGCGGCCAGGCAGTTATGGAGGACAACGCATAGGTTACGTTTAACAAAAAATATTGTAATAATAATAATAATAATAATAATAATAATAATAATAATAATAATAATAATAACTGTTGATTGAGGCTTCAGTTCTGCCTGCGGCGTTTGGGACTGAGAAGCTCGGCTCTCCGCTGTCGTTCGGGACTGGAGCGCCAGGTCTTCTTCGAGATTTAAGGGCAATAGAGTTCGCATGGGTTTTCGTGTAGCTCGCTGGTAGTTGCTTGCTGCTTGTTTTGTCAAGTGAATACCTTAGGCATGTACTATCCTGGGCAGGGGAGGGATCCCCATTGAACATTGAACAATGAATTGACTGCAGGGGACCGAAAGAAGTTGATGGTTGGTGTCTGTATGTATCCACTATAATTTTATAAATCCTTAGGTGATTATTTCTTAGTACTCAAGAAGCTGATTGAATTAGATTATATAACATTTTCTCATTCAGTCTTTTACCTGCTGATTATCGCTTTTTCAAATAACTCGACCGTTACCTTCAATAACCACGAGGTATCTGTAACATATTTACACATCTAACAGTCTCCATAAAAAATAACTTACTTTTAGTTAGCACAGCGTATACATTTTGATGATGTTACCTTGATTAATTTCTAATTAACTAGATTTTTGGGGGGTATCTGTTGGATTGCCTTTCAAACTCTTCTCGAAAACATGTTCATCTAATAATAAGGAAAATTAAGCAATAAAATTGCTATCCCGCCTCACGAGCTGTTGAATTGAGTTCGGAGCTTTCTATCAATGCCTCCGGTGTTGTCACACACATTGAATATTCCACATTTCACAAAAACGAACAGTTCCTGGCGTTACTGAGCAAAGCAAATATTTAACTTTTCCAACTTGCTGGACGTTCCAAGATCAACGCATTGCGTCAGCAAAGGAGAGCTTTGGTGATGTTAACTTGCACAAAACACCACTCTCAGTCCCTTATAGCAATACTACGAACTTCAACCGGACGTGGCTTACTTCAGTATAACAACAGACCGCCTGAATGAATTGCTGACACGTATTTATCCTGTAGTTGATGGCAAATGCCTGATTTGTCAGAAGCACACTGGTGTGGATTTCATGAGCAGCTCTTGCGTTAATCTCTCTGTTCAAGGCTTGACCTGATTATTACTTCGCTAATAAAAATAAATGTTTTTAAGGTTATTTATTGAGCATTTGAGAATAAAACAGGAACAAAAAATGCAATGTTGCCCAGAACAAAAACGTGGAGTGCACCTTTCCTGTCTTGTTAAGGCAGCCGTGCGCCAACTTCAGCCCCGGTGTTGGTCTTCCTGGATACCTCCCTGGCAGTTTCAAAGTAAAGCGCTTCTACTTCCGTTCCTTGCCCCTCTGGGACTTCAATAATTAAAGAGCGAATCTTTTGTGCAGGTTTTCTGCAAGCCTGGCGCAAGTGTCACAAAGCATGGCATTAAAAGAGACTCCAAAGTTTGCTGCAAGATTCCAGCTGAGTTATCCAAGACATCACGCCTTCGAAAAGCGTAGTCATAAAGAATTATTGTTATATTACCCGGCATTCAAGACGTTCTGTGGTCAGAAAATAGACGAGACCAGTATGCTTGCTTCATTACTGAGATGGATCGACGTATTATAATCTGCATTTGCTTCTGAACACTCGATAGGAATGAATAAGAGGAAATTAATGCTGAAAACTTCAGTTTGTGCATGAGTCTGTTCTATGAAGGCACGAAATGTATCAGTCAGTCTGAGACAAACATTTTCCCAAAGAAAACTTCTATTCAGAAGACATTGCGCCGTTTTTTGTTTGTTTGTTTTTGTTTTGTTTTTTGTCAACTTAATGTAGAAAATCTTATAAATATTACATTTCTATTTTCAGCATGGAAAAAAGAGAGACGTCTTTGGTAAGCAAAGGTTACTAAAACTGTTTAACGCATGTGGGAGTTTTAGTCCTGTTTACTAACCACTTAAGTGTCTTATGGATTTTATTCGTGGTTTCCCCTTTACACAGGCGAATGCTGGATAGATATTTACATTCCACGAATTTTCCGCCCTTCTGTTTCATTTTTTATTTCCGCTAGTTCTGTTACAGTGTGAAAGTGCCTACGAAAGGTGGGCTGGTACGGTGTGATAGTGGCTTGCGCTCGGGGGGATGTTACTAATAAAGCAATAGGCAATATCTAAACATAAACAATAAGAAAAGAAACAATTTAAATGGTGAGGTTTTTGTAATACTGGGCTCTCTTTCATAAAGTTTCAAATATAAGGGAAAAAAGCAACTTTGCGAGGATAAGGAATATTTTTTCTTGTGTCATATCTTGAATCATTAAGGCTCGAGTATTTCTTAAAGTAGTCCCCATTGCCTACTGTACATTTATCCTAACGCTTGTATGAACCTTAAAGAGTATTGGAAAACATTATTTGCAGAACCTTCTGAATCGCCCTACCTTTACCATAACTTTGAATTTGGAGAACAGGAAAAGTAGCACTCCAAGTGGGTTCCATTAGTCCATTAGTCCAAGCTTTACATGAAGTGGTGAAGGAAGAACTTTTCGATCAACCAAACTTTCTCCTAATATATTTTTACTTCCAGGTTCTAAATTTATCCTAGGTAGCCACTCTTTTTTATACAGTTCTGACTCCAGTCCATACTGTCCCACAAATAGCATGAAACAGTCTAAAAACCCCTATTTGTAATCCTGCTAGAGTACCTTCCATCATGATTCTCCTGAAATTGTTGAAATACTCTTAGATTATTTTCTTCTACCACTTTCTGAGGTGAAAACGCAAAACCACCTGCAATGTAACAAATCAAAATGCTACTATCGATACTACACAAAATTGCGCCGCTTACAGTTGTATAGCTTGCAAATATTTGGCATTGGGTAATCACGTATGTGGTAGGCAGAGGCTAATTCTTGCCTTATGTGATGGTATTTACGCGAAACTCATACAGCTTTGTTATTAAACCTAACGTATACATATTTAATATAGGTGTGAATTTTAAGAATGGATCGATCGTTGATATTGTTGATTTTGGTTTTTTTGACATCGAAAACATCGAAGAAGGTGTCCTTTATTTTAAACTATAACATTTCTAATAATTTAAGTGCCAATTAAAGGGAAAATACCTGATAAATCCCAAAGTTTCATTTTATTTGAAATTCTACTGCAGTGTCTTATGAATCCGGAGCATTTATAAAAAAAAAATGTTTTAATTATAGTCCTTTTTAGTTTTATGTAGATGATGGCAGCAATTAAAAACTTCTTTCGCCAACTCGAGAAACTTTTAAGTAACACAAAGCAGTAATGGTTTCACTACTTGTATAAAAATAAAGATGAAATTGGTGTAACGAAAGTCTAGCTTCCGAAATGAAGAAGAAAAAGCAATACACGACATTCTCTTTGAGGTGTAATTACGGAGTCTGCACAGAAATTCAGTTAAAAGTAATGAATTCATTACTGATGCGCAAACCAGTGCACTAAGGACTTGGAAAACGGATCTATGGTTGCTTAACAATCCTCTGCTTTTCGTAATAAAGAGCAGGTAGCATCTTCTTAGTTTTTGGCATCGCATTATTCCGTGGCTTTTTAAGATTCATGCAATTTTAATATGATTGAAGCTTTCTTGGCGCTGATCATTAATTATTGTTTACACAAATGCTCTTTTTGCTGAAAAACAGAAGAAGGTAGTCCGTTTGATTGGGTCGCTCTAATAGCGGAATCGTGGCCGCGGGCACACACTGCTAGCATGCGCGCATTGCAGTTTCCGCGTGTTCGGTGGAGACCGCACACATTCTTTTATGTTTGAATCATGAATTTGAGTAATTTTGTCGGTTTGTGAGCTGACACATAGCTGAATGATGCTGGTGCTCTGCTAACATTTTTACGAACTTTCTAATCGAGCAGTCATATCATTAAGCATTTACTCTCTAGAAAGTGACGACTTCGATTTTCTTTCCGAACAAATACAAATTCTGTAATTTTGTTTTTGTTGACTATTTCATGAACTTCACGTCTATTAGGCGAACCAAATACACGAAATCGTTCCCGAAATTCTCCACGACACAGAACAGGTGAATCATGTACTATAATAGTGCAACAAATTAAAAATACCGTGGGTCGAAAAAAATGTATATACACTTTAACAGTAGATATCTATTTAATATATTTAAAAGTTGAACCGAAAAACAACAGTAATGTGTAGTATGATGTTCTGTAAACAGATGTGACCCATATACATTATGATAGCGTTGCTACGTGACAGGTAAATCAACAATGAACAAATGAAGCCAAGATTATCGTATGATATTCTGTAAACAGATGTGACTCACATTACGTTATGCTAGTTTTGCTACAACAAAATGGAGCCAAGATTATCGTTTGAAAAGCGGAAAGAAAATTTGAAGTGGTATTGGAAAACCGAGAATGTTGTTGAAGTTCAAAGGCAATGGAGACGTGTGTACAGAACAGAACCGCCAACGCGAGTAACAATTGCACGCATTCGAGACAAATTTGAGACTCGTGGTAACGTATGCGATGTTCACAAGGGCAGATCTGGGAGACCTCGCACAGCAACAAGCCCCGCGCACTGGATCCAAGGCACTATCCTAGGCATTGGATAGGACGAAGAGGTGCGATTGAGTTTCCACCGCGTTCTCCAGATCTAACTCCGTTGGACTTCTACCTATGGGGAACTCTTAAGGATGTTGTATACCGTAGAAAACCAGCTATACTGACAGCACTTCGGGAAGAAATTGAAACGGCATGTGCTACAATCGCTGAGGACACTTTCGCAAACGTTGCTCAATCGGTAGTTTAACGTACTTAGAAGTGTATCGACGCCGATGGTGAGCATTTTGAGCAACTGTTGTAACTGTAAAAGTGGAAGATGATTAGTGCTCATCATTTTCTGTTTGTGTGAATTCAGTTTTGTTATGTTAACACAGTTTTTTCTTTGGCACCTGCTGTATATTATAATGTTATTAAGCATAAACTATATTAATAAGAACAAAAGTAAAAAAATGTATTGTGAAACATGTACAAGAATATTCATATTTTCTCCTTGCAACTGACGGGAAGAGTTCAGTTTTTCATTCTTGCACAAGGGTTGAAATTGACGTCACTCTCTGTGCTCTTCAGGAAGCAATGGCAATATGGACGAGGGGTGTTTCTTTTTTCAACTGAAAAACGGGGTTGATCTTTCAGACGAAGGACAGGTTGCTCTATAACAACCAATGATTGTCCTTTCTATATCATTTCAAAAATCCTGACCTCCACGAGTAAGTAGGTTCTTTTAATAGCTATATCAGATGGATATACTGTAAGCATTGTCATTTTGAAATGTTGCGCTTAATTAATGTTGATAATGAACCATCAATATTCTTAAAAACAAATAAATCGCTTCACTCCATTGGAACTACATGAAGGGGATTTAGAGCTTTAGCTTAATCAACAATCTTATACTTAGAGAATGAAGGCCTTATTTATCCTTCTTCTTTTCTCTATACTAGCAAATTTTCTGTCGCAAGTCAAAAAGTCACTTACTAATAAGTTCTGTAGTATGAATATTATCCCTTAAAAATTAATATCATGGCATGGCACTTACAACACTAGATGACACCATAGTATGACATTTGGAACTGCGCTATCTCTTAACGATTGTTTGAACTACTTCATCCTTGAACAGGCATTTATGACACGACTAGGAATATGCAACTGAGCACTTAGAACGTACTTTTGAAATAAAACGTTTAAGTTTAAAGTGGCACTCAGAGCGTTGTATTTTTCCCTTCTTCGTTTGCTCCGTTACTTTCATTGACCGCCACGGGTGGTCGAGGTCGTTAAGGCACGGACTCGTGAGCGGGAGATCTGCGGTTCGAATCCCGCCAGGACCGTCCTCCCTGACTGGGGTATTTTCTAGGTTTTCCTCAGTCTTCATAACTGGCAAATGCCGGGGAGGTACCTAAACTTAGGCATGGAACGCTTCCTTCCTTAAAAAAAATATCCTTTCCCAATTTATCATTTCATCTCATGTATCACCAGTGTCCATCGCCTGTGGTGCCTCTGTAGTGAAAACGGGCGTTAAAGACAATTCAAAAAAAAAAAGTTCATTGATCTTGGACTGAAATTACTGCTATGCATTCTTTGCTGTTCTTTATATAGAATTTTTCCAATGCCAAAAATGCAGTGCTATAAAGGCTGAAGACATATCAGAAATACTGTCATCACAGCAAAAGGTGCAGTGAGTGAGTGTGTGTGTGTGTATTTTACTCTTACTGCCATTCATTCTCACGTCAGCTCTTAGGAATCACAACATAAGAGAGTAGAGCAAGTGCTGCACTGGGGATAAACCAAACAAGCACAAAATGACCTCCATAAAACCGGCCCCATATCAGTAAACACTGTGTGACGTAACATTATCATGGCAGCTCAATATTGCAGTAGTGTGAAGCGAACTCGGGACCATCATTTTCTGAGAGAAGAACCCTAAATAATTACGAACACGTTGCCTCAACACCCAAGTAGTGGGTTTTATGTCACTTTGTGCATACTGCAGTTTTTTGTCTCTCGACGTCGCTACGAGGGCGGGTGGGCATTAAAATCATTTTGATGGATGAAAGTGGTAGGGGTGTGTGGATTCTCCTGCTAAAAAGCGGGAGATTAACTCCGACTCTTAGTGTGTGATGGGCAACTGTTTCGCACTGTGCCCGAGCAAAACCATTAGTCATTCAAGGTACTTTGGTAAACATAGGGAAACGGGACCGTGCCCTTTGAAAGTCACCATATCAGCTACATCATTTATTTATTTGCCGAAAGTTGCAGAGCACGCGTGCTTTAAGCATGGAATTCATAGGGTTCACCCGTTTGCATTTTTATCATCCACTCCAGATAACGGTGTATATGTAAACAAAATGCTACGCGTCCTTTTTGGGTAAATGCCCAAAGAACTATTAACCTAAGCGTTTTTAAATGCCTGGTCAAAATAAATGTTAATGTAATAGTCTTAAAATAATTTAATATCCCAAATACTTATTCAAAATTTAAAGAACTTTCACTTTATAAACTTTATTACGATGAAACTTAACATTCAAACAAATTTAGTGTTTCTATTGCTTGAAACAAAATGTGGCTATTTTAGTTAATTCGCATATGCCGATTTCCAATCTAAAGTTCGTTTTTCTCTAACAGTTTTTTTTAAGAGGACTAGATGAACTCTTCGCAACTATAGTCTATAGTCTATAGTCCATGCGAAAAACACTATAGACGATAGTCTTCTGTAATTTGTGCTTTTATACTATTTTCTATAATTCTATTTATTGTGATTTCCACCCAAAGCGTATATATATAATCCAAAATGTACAACAAAAATCATTTTAAGAATTACAAAATAATATTTATGTGGCAATGAAGACACTTAAATATGGCAAACCTTCAGCCATTTTTAAAACTTCTCCCTGGATGCCCTTACGCCGATAAAATGGTTCGGAAACTGCTGTGATAAGTTGTTAGCAATAATCAGCAAACATGTCGGGTACTAATTTCCCTTTGTATAGCCTTTCCTTTTCCAATGTACCAGTTCGCAGTGATTGTTTTGTTTCGGAAGTGATAAGGTCACTTGCTGAGAAGAAACTGACAACTGTTTTCCGGCGTAAACCTTCAAACCGCTTAGCCTTCACTAAAAGTGGTGGGAGGTCGTCATTTGGGAAGATCCAGACTGACTCTTTGATTCCGGGTCGTGTTGGTGAATGCAGCTTTCGTCGTCTGTGCACTTTGTTAGGTTGTGAGGTATCCAAAAACAATAAAGTTTCCTCACGCGAAGACATTTGTCACGATTTTTGATACCTGCAGCAAATGAACGTACAGACCCTCTGGCTTTCTGTAAGTCCATTAGGGGATTGTTCTTCACTATGGTTTCTACGCGAACTGGGTGCTCCTTATATTTCAAGGCTATTCTTCAACTAAACTCTGCAAACCAGTTATACGAAGGTTACAAGTTGTTACAAAAACTATGAAGGAGACAAACAGTTTTTTTTCTTATTAAAAAGTTTGCCTTTAAGATTTTTACATTGTTACAATTATGCACTGAAACCTTTTTTTATCACTCAGAAGTTGGCACCACAAAAACATGGTTTTAAGCCTTCAAAATTTTCTTGAGATGATGAAATTCGCTGTCCATGCATTTTGACACCGTGAATAAGGGCAGTGAGACATTGATTCATTGTTTTTCTCCTTCAAATAACTTGTTTGATGTGTTGTGTGAAAGCTGGCATTGTCATGATGAAGAATGGTGCGACGTTTTCGGTTTTTTTTCACCCTGATTTATCCACGACTTCTGGCAAACAAATTATTGTATACCATTCAGCATTAACTGTTCTTTGATTCTCTAAAGGAATGGCTGCGACATGTCCAGTATAACCGAAGAAACAAACGATCATTTTCTTGGAAGTGCTTGGTGAGCAAACAACTTTTGTGGGATTTGGTTCATCTTCCGGCACCCAAACAGTGAACTGTGCTTAGTTTCCGGTTCATAAGAATATACCCAAGTTTGGTTTTTTTTTTTTTTATTTATTTAAGGACGCTCTTTAACAGCTCAGGTCATTAGCGTCCCATTCAACTAAGGGCGTGAAACGGCCGACAAATTTTGCACAGAGGTCTCTCTTTCAGGCTTGAGGTTCTTTTTCGTGCCGTAAATGTACGACACGGGACCCACGGCTTTACTTCTCTTCCAAAGGAAGCCATACTTAGGATTTTTACGCCCGAAAAAATCCATCGGTCCTGGCCGGGTTCGAACCCGCGATCTTGCGTTTAGGAGACAAGTATGGTAACCACTACACCACCAGGACCGACCCCAAGTTTCGTCATTTGTTATGATGTTGTATGTGGATTTTGCATTTCCTTGATTGGACTTTTTTTTTTTGAGTGTTTCACTACAAAATTAACATGAACGTTTTTTCGAGCTTCGGTCAAATTATGTCCCATTCGTTGGCAACAGGTCTTTTTAAAGTTCATGCAAAATTGATATAATTAAGATGCCTCTATCTCACTGTTAAGTCAGATGTCGATTTTCTTCAATCATATTGCACACAGTATTGCTTTTTTTTTTTTTTTTTTTTTTGAATGAAAACCGATTTTGGTCCATCTTCACGAAATGCATCAATGACGGACTCACGACCACGACGAAATTCTGCAAAACAATTGTAGAGAGTCTTTTCTGATGGTGCTTCATTACCAAAAATTGAACGAAGCGATTCTATGCATTGCTGTTGAAATAGGCCTTCACTAATATCGTAAAAAAGGTCACCCATCGAAAACTTTGAAGTGAAAGTTTCATTTTTTTTAAACGCTCACTGTAAACAAATTAGTCGGTCAATTTCTAAGCTGCAACTTTTGTCACAATAACAAATTGTTTCGAAAATAGTAATGACTTATCTCAACGATCTTTGTAACAACTTAAAGGGTAACCGTCGTAGACTTTTCCAGCAGAGCCTGTGTAATTTTTACAATAATTTTGTTGGTTCGGGCCGTACATCGCACCTCACTCTTAGGAAATATCTGCAACAACGGTGTCGCGCGCCAACTTCCACTATGATTATAATCTAGGCCTGCTCTTTCCAGCGTTGTCAGCAAGAAAATTATATTTCTAATTGCAACAGTTACAGAGCAATGATTTATTCTGAAGTCATTAAGGTTTAAGCGCTATCCAGCAGGTAAAGATCTGAATTGCTGGCATAACAGCGAGCTGACTTTCTCGGTTTTATCATGGAAACCCCTCCCAGACACGATTCTGTTAGCAATTCCAGTAAAACTTCTCTAAATCTTACGTTTTGAATGACTTTCTCCGCTGTTTCACTAGTGCCACATCTTTCGTGAAGCAATCCTATTGGTCTTTCATTAATTTTCCGTCAAATACTCCTACAGTTGTCTGCAGATATCTTCAGAGGTGCAGGATCTGATATACGTATAATTAGATTTTCTCGTTATCCACTTCACGTCATCCTGGCTAATACGCCCTCTGCGTGGAATGTGCAAGATTCCGTCTGGAAGGCAAGAACTTGGAACAATGTTGTCGTGAGGGATAAGAGAACGCTGCCTGCTACCAACTTTCTTTCTCTTCCTACTTTACTTTCCACCTCCATTACCTGATGCTTCGCTTCATAAAACGCACCAAATTGGATTGCCTGAGACGAGCACGCTTAAGATGCTGATTTTACGTTCCGTCTCTGACAGAAGTTTTCGATGAAGGCAGGCAACTGTTGAACTGTAACTCTCTCAGTGCAACGTTTTAACTTCTGCGATTAAAGAGAACGATTTATAGGAAAGTCTCCTAAAGTTAACGCTCCACATGACTAACTGAGCACCTGACATGGAGACAAATAGTAGCGGCATTGAGCCGCCATCTTAGAGGCAAGGCGACAGCAGATTGCAAAGGGACCTTTGACTTTCCTCTTTACTTGAGAAAGTTCATGTTAGTTTGAGAAGTTTTTTACATACAATTTGCCATAGCGCTTATTCGTTGTTGAGGTATTCTGTTATTTTATTCTGCACAATCATGCAATGCACGAAAGCATCCTGTTATTTCCTTTCCCGTTACAGCTGGCATAAAACAAACTAAAGATTGTTAACCATACCTTCCCAGTACTGTAAACATTTAGAAATTATTCACAATGAAAATTAGACATTACAATATGCAGGCATAACATTTCTACTATTACAGTCTGGCCGCTCAGTCTCCGTGAGGGTAAATATAGAGACAGTACTGTAGACTGAAGCGATTTTGAAATATGATTAAGTTGTTTGATGTACCTCAGGGTTCCGATTCATACCCCGGGTCTTTCAGAGGCCCGAAGTCGCCAATTATCCTTTGTGGTCACGAGAGGAGTTTCAAATCACACGATAATTATTTCATTAAACGCCAATAAGTGTTTATTCACACGACATTTTGTTGTCGGCCAGCTGGTTCGTTACCTCTATGACTGTAACACCACGAGCTACATAGGCCGCTTGAAAGTGCATATGTGTGCCTCTTGTCTACACTTTCCTGGTAACTGCTGTACTTCACTGACTGAATATGCCTTCTGGAAATGCCTTTACTGTTGTTCTCTATTGTAACGTGCTGACGAAGAAGATGGAGATGACTGGGATTGCAACGAGCCCTACTGTCTAGTCTGTCCTCCACTGTTTGTCTGAACCTCGAGACCGCATCGTCTTCCACTTATATACTAAATTCAAAGTGTCCTCATGTAGTCATAAGAGCCCACAGGGTCCACATACTAGCGCCCATGGAGTCTGAGCCTTTAAAATATTATTGGTGCGCTCTTGTGCTCCCAAATACGCTTACTTTCAATTCATTAATTCTTCGACTCCTTATTGGCGGGCTCATGATCATTCGATATAATGACGTCATCACGAACACCTGTCGGCTTGCTACTTAACGAATTTCAGTGCATCTCCAGCGACTAAAGTTACAAAGAACTGTGTGTGCTTTTTAAGTACGATACACACGTGAAAACGGATTTTTAATTGTTATAAATTTACAACAGACAGGATCTATCAAGAACAAGAAACGTGTTCCGAACCGGCGTTAATTAATTTTCATTACCATCATAGGCTAGGCATGATCTCAGTCCATTTGATATTGTCTTCCTCTTCTGGGGATTTTGTATAACCTGAAGGCCAACAGAAGGATCGGGATGCAGATGGTATCAATATAAAATATAGTACTCGCTATTTTTGGTTTATTGTGGTAATATGGAATAACCTTAATTATTTATTTTAACAGTTAATACTATTTACTGTGGTTTAATAGTTCTAAATCTCATTTTAAACTGTCCTGTTTGTATTTAATGTTCTAGTTACTGTGGACCATATGATAGATTAATAACTTTCAATTTAAAAATGTTTACTCTCTTTTTCTACATAGCTGTCAATTGCAGAGGAACGGCGCTGAATCTTACTAAGATTAGAAGAAAGGGGCTGTAAAAAGTTGCGTGAAACGTTAAGAAATAATTTCAAGAGTTGTTGATATACATGCATAGGAACGGAGAATTTAACATATACAACCAGCTTTAATGATGGATCATGGAACATGAAGTTTTTGCACGTATTTTTAATTATCACTTACGTTATTGATAGTCGCAATGCCATATTTTGAAAATTAAAGATTTTGTAACATTACAGAGTCGTTATACATTTAACATAATTAGAATTTTCATTCATTTCCATATTCCATATCTCAATCTACTTTGCACAACCTGCCTCACGTTTCCTGTAAGAACTGTCGACACTTCTCTCATTATTTGTTAGCGCTTCCCTGACAGTGTCAATTGTTTAGAAGCACCAACATACGAGTAAAACCTACATAAGAACCTTAAAAACTAAAATATTACTAACCACTGTTCCCAGACCTTTTTTTAGTAAAACGCAGACGTGACACGAACGTCTATGTTCATTATTCTTTTTATTTTTTTTTTTTTCGCCCGCTTGTTGTCCCAATAACACCTTATCACTCTGCACAGACAATAAACTCGTGAAGCGCTTTCTCTACCAACAATAAGAGCTCACCAACGGTTGAGGTAATCGAATTTCTCGCAAGGAAGGAGAATTTTGACCTTTCTATAAAGAACCCAATTGCATCTGGCCAGACGCTTCATCTTCGCTCAGGGCGTAAGCTGATTTTCCACAGACGGAGTTGTAGGGCTAAATGAATCATCCCAGAGAGCCGGAAACTCCGGCAAGATATGACTGCTCTCAACTTCCAGGATATAATCTCCCTCTAGCAGGCAGTTGGGTGGAGAAGGGCTAGGCCAATCTTAAACAAACCTGAATGCGGACTAATCACGTTTGAGTAGAGACCTTCTTACAGTGAAAAGATGTGATTATAATTAAGGAAGAGATTCTCCAGTTTTTGTTGCTGTAGTTCATAAGCCTCCCTGCAGGAGCATTCGCGTCAGTGGCGTATACAGAGAAAGACTTAACAGTGCTGTAAATACAAAATGTCGGTGTCTTTAGCATATATATAAAAGAAAAATTATGTAACACTATTAAAAATGTAACAAATTAACAAACATTATAAAAGCAGAAAAGGATAAACACTAAGAGAAAGTCACATCTCTAATAGCTATATTTCGAACTACTACAGTTCTTCTATGGCAAGAAGACAAGTGCATCTTAGATAGATGTCACAGTATAAGATGTATTAAATAAAAAAAGCTAAATGATAACAATAAAGTGTATTAGAAAAAACAGGGAAGGTAAGAAATAAAATTAAAAGAATAAAAGATAAATAGTAAAGAAGTCAAAAGCAAAACACGTAAAAAAAAAATTTGTCTTCTTGCCATAGAATAACTATATATATATATATATATATATATATATATATATGAAAAATAATGTAACACTATTAACAATATAACTAAAATAACAATAATTAGAAAAGAATAAAACACTAAGAAAAGATTACATTTGTAATCGCTATATTTCGAACTGTACGAGTTCTTATATATATAGTCTAGCTTCTTTCCATAGAAGAACTCCAGTAGTTCGAAATAGAGCAATTTAAGTGTAACTTTATCTAAGTGATTTATCCTTCTACTTTTATTATTATATATAACAATATATAATATTATATTATATATGTATTATATATTATATATTATTACTGTTAATTAGTTTTATATATATGCATGAAGATAAATCTTATTTTAGGGGAAGTGATACAGTAAATATGATCAAAAGTATGAAATGTGGTTGTTTTTCCTTTTCTTTCTTTCTTTGTTCTTCTTCTTCTTTTTTTGCATATTTACATTATTTACTTCATAATACCAAGTAGTATTTATGTCAAAATGGTCCTAAAGAATGTTTAATTTAAAAGTCATGTGTGGAATATGATACGCCCCCTTTTGGTACTGTAATTCTTTACTTAAAAATATTTCACTTGTATTTTGAAATTCCCAGGCTTAAGTAATTTTTTTCCCCCTCTGGTTGGCATATTTATGCATTGCTCACACTGATGGACCCTCATAGATTGTCAGCTGTTTCCAACTTTCTGTTGCTGTTTCCTATTAGTTTTGTTGAAACCAGCTGGAACAGCTTGCAAAATGCCAAGATAAAATTCTTTATTCAAAAAGGTAAAACAAATCCTTCAAATAATGTACATATACCTTGGGTTTACGAGGCAAATGTGGTTACCACTAGACAACTAGGACCGACTTAAAAGAGCATGATCGGTCCTGCGACCCATGCGACTGTGATATGCGATATATTTTTACTTGGTTTAACTGGAATAATTACCACCACTACCACGATTACTATTTCAAGGGAACTGATTCTCGTCAGGACAGCTCTCCCTGACAGGTTTTTTCCACGTTTTCCTCAGTTCTAATACATGGCAAATGCTGGGATGGTTTCATAAACTTAGGCGTGAAAAGTTTTGTGCTCTAAAAACAAATTCTTTCCCAATTTATCATTTTATCTCAAAAATCCTCATTATCAATCGCCTGAGATGCCTTAGCAATAAAACCTGGCTTAAAAACTATTATAAAAAATTAGATACGCGTGGCTTCAATAACAATACTTTCTTTACCCAGTGCTGCTTAGGGAACTAATATTTTTAGACAATGGAGTAACGTGTTTTTTAAAGTCTTCCAAAAATCGTCTACCAAAAACAGTTTGTAAGCTCCTAATAGACTATAGTATGTCATTAACCTAGGAAACCAGAGTTAATGCTAATACAAACAAATATTTGTAATTCAAATTTCCAAAAATAGTGAAATAATTTTTCTTTGTCCTTTAGCCAAAGAACACCGCAGTTATAGACTATTTCCCTTCGTAACCGTGTCCTTGGGCGAGCTGAAAAGTGGTGGTAATTACATACATTCTCCTGTGGGAGAGGAGAAATACAAGCTGTGTTACTGTAACAGTCACAGTGGCAAAACATATCTTGCCTGCAGAGCCTACGACCAACACGTTACCCCAAAACCGCTCTCTTTTGGTATTCTCAATAGACTCCCGAAACCACTGCGCCACGTGTTGAAGAAACATTTAACTGTACCTTGGACTTGCTCTCTCATCCAGTTGCGACGTGAATGACTTAGAAGCACGCCACTGTGCTCCCTAATGAAGCTCCCTTATCTTTGCAATGATTGCGATAAACACGTGTATTGTTATAGAATGGGAAGACCGTATATCAAGTCTAATTATGTAATTTAAGAGAAGCGCTACTAAAAATGCATTTGTTCCGTGTTACAAAAACACTACTGTGTCAAAAAGTACGCCTTCATTTAGTACTTTGATTTGGTTTCCATGGTTTCACATTTCGAATGCTTCGCTATATATTTACAGGCGACCGAGCGAAATTTGTACATTAATCTCACAACATGAGAGTCAACGTTTTCTAGCTTGTTGCTTCGTCATCGAAAGAATAAGATATATCAAACTGCAATAGTAAAAACAGTGTGCTTGTTTTAATGCCACTGTCAAGAAGTTTAAATTTTTGCTCTGTCGTTAAGCAATAACACCTTTACTGGATTTTAAATTACTTAACATTATAATTCCATTTACGATATTTTTGCAATTTCATGTCCAAATGTTCCTTGTGTACATATTTAGCATTTTATTTCATACGAACCTAGGCCTACTTATGAACCACATGTAATAGTTAATTAAATGAGTTTTAATTTATATTAAATGTAATATATTCACACAAGTTAAGCGAGGCTGAGATTTGGAAGGAGAGAAAGATAAGAAAATTTCGAGGGCGGAGTCACCTAGAGTCGAACTGTTATCTAGAGAATATCTTCATACCATGTGGGAACCGCCACCGGTGGCCGAGGTCGTTAAAGCGCGAACTTGTGAGCGGGGAGGTCTGGTGTTCGAATTCCATCAGGACCGTCCTCCCTGACTAAGGTTTTTTTTCCAGGTTTTCCTAAGTCCTCATAAATGGAAAATGCCGGGAAGGTACCGTAAACTTAGGCCTGGAACGTTTCCTTCCTTAAAAAAAATCCTTTCCCAATATATTTCATCTCATGTATCACCAGTGTTCACCACCTGTGGTGCCTCATTATACATTATAATGTGGAGACAAATAATCTATAATGTTTTAACATTATTAGTACAATGTCGGTTTGCTGCAGGTATTTGGGCGAATTCTCTTCCCCGATTGACTTTCAGTTGATTTAAACTTGACTTCCTCCCAAGGGGTAGGGTAGGTGATTATATAGTTGCACAGTATCGACCACTGCAGCATTAGAGCACTTCTATATATTTCTGTTATCGCCTCTAACCAGGTCTCAACTCGACTAATAAACGGTAAGCTGGCGTAGCAGGAGAACTTCTGTGGTTCTGACTTTCACTTGCTTCTATCGTAATGGAATTTACTGCTTAATCAGTTAAGTTTTCGTCGTCAAATTACTTGTCCCAAACAAATTTACCCAAAACTTTCTACTAGCATGCAGATCAAAGCAACTAATTTGTTTCTATTATTTTACTTATCTCCCACCCCCACCCCCTTCTGTTTACCACTTAGGGATGAAAGATAGTATTGTAAAGCAAGTTCGAAGAGTTTACAAGTACAAGACTGCAAAATGTCATAAACTTTAAGACTAATAATTGCTATTGCTTAATGAATAAGCATTTATTTGATACTTTAAAATACTGCTAACGCAGGAAAATATCCCTACAAAACACCAACTCACCAGTCAGAAAAGTGATTCAGACATCCAGGCATATTTTTCCCATTGCTAGCCCCTTGATCTCATAAACTAGTGGGCCTTTCCTCCTGGCATTCCGATATTGCAAAGGACTTCTGAGGTTCGGAAACATATAGAGCTCCGCTATTTTCCCCCCATTTGAGATTGTGAAGGTGATATAGCAGGGAGATTCTTAAATGGATGAATGAAATGAAATCAAATCAAATGTATAGGATGGTCCAAAAACATGCGGGTTATAATATATAAAATTATGAACATTATATTTTAAAAACACATTAAACAAGGACACAAACATGTTCATCACACCTACTCATTTTAGCTATGGAAAATAAATCGGGCATATGTCGCCCTCTACCGCGCTGGCATGCAGTTTTGTCCGTGGAATTCACTGTAACTGCCTCACAAATTTGCATTTCGATTTCGCCGACAACTTGGCGTTTCCTCCTTTATTCGCGGATGTTTCGGATTTTACTGACAAAATTAATGATTAACATTACCCCTACCCCTTACACCATACAGCCCAGATATATCCCCCAGCGACTATTATCTTTTTTCATAATTTGAGAAAGACTTAGGAGGAAGAAAATCAAAGGCGAAGGAAGCAGTTTTAGAAAATTATTAATGCATAAGTTCAAACTATTATTTCAAGGATACAGAACGGTGAAGGGAATGGAGCATATGTTGAAAACTTATTTGTTTTATTTACAGACGGTATTTAACATTTCAGATCATCAGCATCCCTTTCAGTTCAGGGCCGACAAATTTCACTTAGGGGTCTCAACTTTCAGGCTTGAGGTTAATTTACGTGCCGTAAATCCACGACAAGGGACTTTCCTTCCGCTGGAATTATGCCCGAAAAAATTTAATCGACCCTGACAGGGGATGAATCAGTGATCTTAGATCTATGCAGCAAGTATGCGTACCGCTAGGCTACCAGGACCGATATTCGCAGTTCTCATGTGCTGAAATGCATTAAATCCTTAATAATGCATCAGTTGTAAAATTCTCCATTTAGTATCTAGTGAGAAATCTTAAAATCGCCGGGGAATATTGTTGAATGGCTAAGGGGACTTTAAAGTCTATCGCAATAAAGTGCAGCAAGTGCAATAAGTGCAATATATCCGCAAAGAAGTTGTGGTAGGAAATATCAAGCACACGTCAACGAGTTACAGAAAAAAACAAGGCTGCCTGCATATTGTAATACCATAAAATACCTAAAACAATTTCCCTATAATATTACGTTAAAAATTGTACTTTTAAAGTTATTCATCACTAGTTTATAAAACTAAAATATATAAACAAACTAACAAATACAAATTTTGCAATGTTTGCATTTTATTGTAGTTTATCTTTACACAACAGCAATAATCATAATAATGGATTCCTCTGAAGATGTCCCCCATAGTGTCGGACGAAACATTAGATCCACATAAATATAAAATGACCATTAGACCGCGGCCAGCAAACCTGGAAAAGCGCATTAAGCTCCAATACTCCGGCCGTGAAAACCTATATAGGTATTTAATGATAATATTCATTTTTTAGTAGTGTTTAACGCCCGTTTTTACTACTGAAGCATCACAGGCGGTGGACACTGATGATATATGAGATGAAATGATATATTGGGGAAAGATATTTGTTAAGGAAGGAAGCGTTCCAGGCCTAAGTTTAGGGAACCTCCCCGGCATTTGCCAGCAATGAGGACTGAGGGAAACCTGGAAAAAAAATCCAGTCAGGGAGGACGGTCCTGGTGGGATTCGAACCCCAGACCTCCCGCTCACGAGTCCGAGCCTTAACGACCTCGGCCATTCGGGGCGGTCTAATAATATGCCGAAAAGCATAAAATATTAACATTAAATAATATATAAAAACATACTACCAAACAACTTTACTGTTAATTTTAAATCATGCACGAGAAGGATAATGACTCATTTTACTTGTGAGTCGTAATATATCAGAGTTAATAGAAGTAATTTTTATTCGAGTTTCTGATTTTAGGTTTTCAAACTTTTTACAGCTGTTTATTATATAAATGGATGTAGATTTTATTTTTTGTTTTATTTATTTATTTTTTTTATTTTATTTATTTATTTTTTTTTTTTACACAAGTAGGGGTCTAAGGAAAAGTTCTTTTATAGCTGTCATTTACAATAAAATCTAAGGAAAGCGAACCCCAGCGTACGCAGTACGTTGGTGGAAGGTGCGAGCTGTTGCCTGGGAAACTATTACAGAACATAGTTGTGTGTGGTCTACGTTTACGGCTTCTTATTTCCGCAACAAACATTTTGATAGTGTTCATTGCGAATCCCTCCCCTCTCCCAGCAAGGTAACACTTCTAAAAGTATGCACTTAGTTTACATACATTGCTTAACCAAGCCTTTGTTCTCAGACTAGGCTACCAGTACCATTGGTTAGTCCACCTAATCCAGCATAAGCATTCTTAGCTCTGCAGGTGGGTAACCCGAGCTTACTCAATTACCTGTGAGTAACGGGAACACACAAATTGTCCAACCAAGTCCAACATATCCGGACGACTCCCCTGATCAGGGTCCACAGAACTTGCTCAAGAGCATCTGAAGGGATCGGATTCTCCCCTGTTTCCCTTACGGGAGCATTCAACTTCACTTTAATTGATTTTACCTCAATAAATCAAATCGTAAATTTGCATTCTCTTTCGTTTTCTCGTAATTCACTTTGTTCCGCGTTCACAGTTTGAGAAATGCTGATATAGAAGGAAAGAAAGCAATGGAACTTTCCAGCAGTTCTTCGGAACACGTCATGATAAACGGTGGACGAACCGCAACTATGGAAGTAGAAATGTGATCATAAAATATTTCCACGACCTACTGATTTCTGTGTCTATGGTCTCTGTGGAAAATATCATGCCAAATTGATGGCCAAACGATCGATGTCCATCACAGCAATTAGTAAGGACAAATAATTTACTAATTTGCATGCACATTTGTGCGCTTTAGCCCATTAAGAATCTCATGAGGTCAAGAACCTCTTGCGTACCCACATGGCTTGAAAGGGCAACTCCCGGTAGGCATACAAAAATATAATTAATCGCTTTAAGTATTTTCTTGGTTCCTACAAATGATCGCCTCTATCACTTCTTGACCATTGGCAATCGTTTTTTAGTTCATTCATCGTTCTCACAGTTGATCAGCTGCTTTATTTCCCATGGTATAGAATGTCATTGAGAAGCTGAAATATTTTCCAATTTTTTTCTAAATTTCCTAGGTTTATAACCCAATTTTTGCATGCTGGTTTAAATTAAGACTAGAGGTTATCTGCATTCTATGGGGTTCTTGTTCAGTGTATATACCTCAGAACTGGAACAATAAGTCAAAGCTTTGGTACATTAATGGTAACTATATCAAGTTAAAATGTAGCAAGTATATTAATGAACATGCTCAATAAATTTGCACATATAACACAATTATTGAAGCTGCAATACATAATGACAAATAACAAAGGAGCACTATATTTCATACATAGTCACTTTTTGCCATATTATATATGGTGTCTTATAATGAAAACAGTTTGAATAATATACATATTGTGCGAAAAGTTTCGCAAATTAGACGAAAGTGTAATATTTTTGCGTTTATATTGTTGTTGCGCCTGTACTCCGACAGAGCTCGTCTGAAAATACGCCAACCCTTTCAGTCACTGATGAAAGCAACCACTTACAATAACGCACACATGCTGCGGGATCATCTTGTCATAGACAATGGACATGTGTGCGCTTTTTGAAGTTCGAGTTTTGACAATTGTGTTGCTATATGTGCAGAAGACACTGAAACCCCAACTTGTGCTAATTTATGTAACCATTTTGTTGACGAGCGTTTAAAGTTTCGTCTAATTTAAAACTGTACTTCTTCGCGCGTTCTTTGCTTTCCACAGATTAAATAGTGTAAACTTTACTCACAAAATCTTGAATTACAGTTCTGGAAGGAGACAATTTCCCAGCAAACTTCCGAAAAAATACCTCAAGAAGGCGATGAGCCAGTTTGTATTTATAAAAAAAAAATTGCGCACAAAAAATTTTCTTTAAATTCTTAGAAGACGAATTACATTGATGACTTCTCGGAAGTTCAAGAACGGCGGGCCGAGAGGGGGGAGGGGATTCGGCCTTGACCGAGAAGCAAAAACTCATGCGAGCGGTGAGGGCATATTCTGGAAGCCCGGTAGTAATATGTAAGATTGGATCAGGCTAGTTAAATATTATGAATTTCACGATATTTTATATGATAATTTGTAACGTTGAACTAATCATACATTGTAATAAGCACATACTTTTTTTCTACAAATAATCAAAATAATGGTACTAATATTTTGATGGCAATGAAAAAAGTATTTATTAAATTTAAAAGAAAAAGCAATAAGCCAAAAATTGATCCCTGTGGAATCGATATTATATTCCGCAGTTGGAAATACAATATTGATTACTGCATGAAAAATGTAATAGACATTAACGTACATAAACTTAAATAGCTATACTTGGTCTCTCTCATTTCTACATCTGTGTCACAGAGAAGAAACGTGCAGACCACAGACTGCTGTCAAATGTTGGAAAGTTATAAGATGCCTCAGAGAACATATTCATAAGCTTCATCATAACAAAGAAATAAATAATAAAGAAGAACAAACTCACAGAGCCAGCCACAATATTACAAGACGTCGCCACAAGGATGGCAGACAAGGACATTGTTCTGTTCATTGTTTCCTTAGTGAAGCGTACATATTCCTCTCCATTTGATTAGTTTTCTTCTTCCAAGACATATAATTTCTCTCTTTCGCATCTTCTACCCTATTGTTATTCTTGTAGCGTCATTTAGTTTTATGATTTCTTCTGCCATTCCGTTGTTGTAGCTTTATTTATTTTCTGTGTGCCGATATGTCGGGATGTTTTGCTGTTATGGCTAATGGAAAACAGAATGTAATACAGTCCCTCGCTTTCTTCTCATATCGCCGTAGATAAGGAGAAAACGCGTAGTGCAATATGTGTTGTATCAATTCTCCGGAAAGTGCCTCATTCTCCATGCAACAAATCTGACAATGATACCTGAGAGCGACAAAAGGGTAAACAGATGGAGGAAATAACTGGAACATAGAAGTAAAGAAAACAGCGGTGTGCAACTGCTTCCCAGCTGCAGCTGGGAAATTCATTGAAAGTTTTTTTTTATTAATGTTCATATTTTCATGAAACCTAGAAAGAATGGGTTTAAGACATTAAAGCCTTGTATCCCAATATAATGCTTGCAATTTGCTGTACACATAATTTGCGTTTCATGGTCACACAGCCGGCAAGAGTAGCGATAAATTCAGAATGCAAGATAAGCTATCGGAGTACACGGCAGTGGAGTAGCGTCTGTGCTGTTCAATTGTGAGTGCGTAAATCATAGAACAATTTACTACAGAACAAATAGTTTTCGTTTCTTAAATTTTTATTCAACATTAATTACTTGCTCTTTGCCCACCATTTAGGCAACACTTTCCTGAAATTATTCTGCCTAACAGACAAGCAGTTTAAATAACTTGCTCAGAACTATAGGATCGTATTGATCTGGAAAATAACCGCAGGCATTACGTTTTAACGAAGGAAAAACTCGATGATATCGATTAGAACGTTCGCCACGAAAATATCTAGAAGACATCAGCTATGGATCAACACACAAAATGATAAAATTGCTGAAATTTCGACAATATAAAACAGAAAATGTGCGTGCATTAAAGAACAGGACCCTTTAATAAAAAAAAAAAAAAGAGTCATCCTATAAGTTCCATTAGGGACAGTGCGCATTTCACAAGGTAACCAGCAAAGGTGTATAGCCACTGCAACACTGTGTTACATTGCGCTAAAAACGCTGACTAGTGCGCGCGCGCGTCTGTTTTCTGTTAGCTCTGTAGCAGAGTGTGCAGTGATCCTTTGTTAAGAATGGAGGTAAGCATCTTGACATTAATCCTTTTTTTTTTTAAATAAATCTTTGTAACATATTACGACAAATTAGTTTCCCAAACACAGCAAGGTTTAAAGTTAACATGGTATATACATTATATGAATAAAGTAATATTTCCTTCAGCATTTGTTCTATCTAAATGCAAAATGCTGCACATGCAGGAAGGACAAAAGATGCCTTATGAGCAGAAATCAAAGAAGCCTGGAATGTTGTAACCAACCTCTCGTCCACACTACTCTAGGACCGCCACGGGTTGGCCGCGGTCATTAAGGCGCGGACTCGTGAGCGGGAGGTCTGGGGTTCGAATCCCACTCCTCAGTCCTCATAAATGGCAAATGCCGAGGAGGTACCATAAACTTAATCCTGGAGCATTTCCTTCCTTAAAAAAATCCTTTCCCAGTTTATCATTTCATTTCATGTATCATCAGTGTCCACCACCAGTGATGCCTTAGTAGTAAAAACGGGCGTTATACACTATTAAAAAAACTATTGTAGAAATCTGATATCATCTATGCCCCAAAGATTGAGGGCAGTGACATACTGAGAGCTCATACACCTGATATTACTTTGTGTTTTCACTTTAGAAGGTAAATGTTTCAGTCCAATATTTATAAAGGATTATAAAGTTATAAAGAATACGTTATTTTGTGATTATTTATAAAGAATACGTTAGTTTGTGATTACGTTTTTGTGTACATAGGTAATGCCATAGAACTAAAATGATTGATGTTAAACCTTTTAAAACCAATAATAAAAAATAAAACAAAATGGTGTGTGAGATTTGAACCCAGGAGCTTACACAGAAGAGCAATGCCTTCTAAACCTATACTCTACTCAAATATTATGTTTCCAGATGCTTATAATTGTGACCATTGTAAAGCACCCGCTGCAGCGTGCCAGTTGCTGCATGCGCGTTGTATACAGGTTTACCAGCGCCTTCTCCGACCGACACGTAGAATTTAAGAATGATTTTTTAAATTTTTGTTTATTTGTTTTTTTTCAAAGTGTGTACACGCAAAAAAGAATACATTTTCTCCAAATATGAAGATTCTTTCATAGGAGTTAAGATTCCAAAATTTATTAAGAATAAAGAGCTAGAGCTTCTATGAAAGATAAGAGATAGCGCAATTATACTGCGAGAGATTTGACTGTCTCTCACCGATTACTGATATCTTACCTAATAATAATAATAATAATAATAATAATAATAATAATAATCGTCATCATCATCATCTGTAGCACGCTATACCAGGAATATATTATATTTCTATAGTTTATTACATTTTTCTTCTCTTTTACATCATTTTACGTTATGTTCTACAAATTATAATCACAACTAATTAAACAAAAACAATTAGCAAAGACAACTCCCAAAATAAAGCATACAAACAATTCTTAAACTGGAGGCCAGTTAACAAAACAAAACTTTAACTGGTAGCCAGCCAGCTACTTAAATTCAAAGATAAAGATGAAGCTAAAATTACTGTCCATCGGAAACCGAGTAAGCTGAAATGTTATATTTAAAAAAGAAAAGTTATGCTTTTCTTACACTTAATCTATATATTCCCTTTATCAATTTTGATTTATAGATATTTATATTTTGCAACTATTATACTACAATTTATTTATATCACTTTCACTTTGCTTTTATTTGTTCTCTTAAATTCCATTTCCATCTTCTATCCAAAACTACACCTCACTTATCTTCACTTCACTAGAGAGTGTTTAAATTATGACTGGATAAAATGTAAGCTTTCGATTTAAACTAAGCAAAAATTTGCGCTATTTACTCATCATACACCACACACTTACATTTTCATCATTTTATAAACCTCCGTTTTTTTTCCATTCGTAGTTTCCATACTTCCCCCTCTGTGACTCTCCAATCCATCATCTGATTCCCTCTACTCCTACCTGCATCTTCACATACCAACCACTCCTGCATTCTCCCTTCCCAGTCCCCGTTCTTCCCCTTCGGTCAGCAGTCTGTCCTTGTTTAAATCTTACGTAAATACATTATCTCAGAATTTAACATTCGATTTATAATTAGTTATATGTTTAAGATGTTTTCCTTTACGACGTAATGATGGCTATGACTAAGAACAGAAACGCCTTTGTACATGTATAGGTACTAATGGCGATAATGGTCTATAATCCTGTTGGATATTTTTTTCACCAAATTCTTTCTAAACTTCTTTCTTTTAAAAACATTATTTTAGGTTGATTTTAGCAATGAAACTCTCTTCATAATGTAATTAAACTGATCAATAACTTATTGTAACACGTGTTTCTGTAAAACACATAAAATATTGTACCGCGATACAGAGAAAACATTCCCTTTCACATGTTACATTAAAAGAAAAAATAATGTTATTTAAAT
This sequence comes from Metallyticus violacea, assembly GCA_030762175.1. Lineage (NCBI taxonomy): Eukaryota > Metazoa > Arthropoda > Insecta > Mantodea > Metallyticidae > Metallyticus > Metallyticus violacea. The sequence goes on from CM060837.1 coordinate 66,053,845, forward strand.
ATTCTTTCTGTAACGTTATAATTTCCACAGCAATGTAAAATGTCCTGTTTTAATTTCCAAATGCTTTCAAAAACAGCTGACGCTTTCGAGGATTTTTAAAACAAAAATGTTCATTAATTTTAATTAAAATTATATGTTACTGTTGAAAAAAGTGTATAATATTATATAAAGTGAGAGACTGTATAACGATATAAGAAAACGGCTGCCTCTTTCTCTTGCTGGAAAGAAGCACTATACCTTCCTTCTTCCTTTAGTGCTTCTCTGTTCTTTCTCTTCCGTAGCTTCCTTAAACAGAGAACTAGGGAAAAAATCAAGAGAAAAGCAAAATATTCCTTGGTTATTTTCTCTCTCTTCTTACTTTCATTTTTCTTCTTTTGCACAATATTTTCTACTTCCTTTTATTTAGCTTCCATTCTTTTTCTGCTTCTTTAAAAACGAACAGAAAAAAACGGAAATCGGAGTTGCTGCATCCTTTTAATAATAATAATAATAATAATAATAATAATAATAATATAGTTATAAACAGCGGCGAAGAACTAAGCTCAGTCTAGTGGTTGCCACCACTGAGAATGTAATTGACAACTGTAACCTCATTCATTTCATTCACCTAAAGAACTCAGAGAAAACTGCTGAAAAAAACCAGGAAACTAATACAGCCGGGCCCACCACTACACCAGACTACAGCGATGGTTTTAAGCTCAAACTATCAGACTGGGTTTGCTTCTTCTCGACAAATTACATACAAACACATTTAAATGTATCGGTTTGCAAGGCTTCTGTCCAGCGACATGATTCCCATTCTACCGCCGGCATCTCATGCAAGCTGCTGGCGCTAAACGCTTCATATTAAAAACTGTAACAGGACATTAATCTTTACAATGGTGTCATATAATTGGCCGGAGAGTTATCACAAGTGGTTTATGGACGGGTAGTTTCCAGACGAAACAGGAACAATAGATTAAGGAACGAATTCTCAAGCGCTGGGGTAAAATAAATAAATAATTTTAAAACAGAATCAGCTCTATTAGTGAAGATGTGATGATACTTTATTAAGAAGATTAGACTATGTGGTAGAAAAATGAATAACACCAACTGTTAGAATGGTAATAGACACTGAATTTAACACGTACCTAAGTGTTAATAACAGAACCACCGGAACCATGAAACCTCGCTCATCTCATTCCATAATTATACTCCGGAAACCTCCATGTGGTTTTCACTGCTGTGGGAGATTTAATATTGTAAAAGGTGACTATTGTGCTGGAAATACATTTAACCGGGCATCTATTTCAAGTACCACAATAGGGATAATTTTTTGTGTATGCAAGGATAGAGGTTCCTGGTTCTGTGCTTACAGGATGTAGTAGTTTATTTGATTATAACTTCGGCGAGAATAACCGAAGATTCCTAGCTCGGATCCCGGCCTTGACAGCATTTTCCCAGTCTGATTGTTCCTTTCTAATGAAAGTTCTACCAAGGCTAGTGTGAAAGAAATATTTGTAAATAAATTAATATATATGCAGTTAATGGCCAAATTAGAAACTTAGGTTAAATTACTTGTCCCCTCTAAAGATTCATTGATTGATTTTATTTATGGACGCTGTTTAACATCTCAGGTTATCAGCGTCCCATTCAAATCAGGGCGCGAAACGGCCGACAAATTTTGCTCAGAGGCCTCTCTTTCAGACTTGAGGTTCTTTTTCGTGCCGTAAATATATGACACGGGACCCACGGCTTTACTTCCCTTCCGAAGGAAGCCATACTTAGGATTTTTACGCCCCGAAAAAATCCATCGATCCTGGCCGGGTTCGAACCCGCGATCTTGGGTTTAGGAGGCAAATATGGTAACCACTACACCACCAGGACCGACTCCCCTCTTAAGGAATATGTACATCTCTCATAGTAGAGAAACCATAGGGAGGACTCCAGGGCTATATAAAATATCATGGTTCCGTACTTGGTTAGAACGTTAGTTTGAATGGCCGAAGATCCATGGTTAGAATTACGTCCCTGATTGAAATTTTTCAAGCCCCATCTTTCTTTCCCGTATTTTCCTTTACCCGATTTTGTGAATGAACCTGAATGCACAACATGTCTATCTAATATGCAATTTTCGTTTATCAACTTTTGTTTAAATAATCAAGAGCACATATACTTAAAAACGTGTTTTCATCATCTTGTAGCCCTTGACTAAAATGGGGTATTTCAACAAGGTTGTCATGTAGCTACAAAAACATAAGTTTTGAAAATTTGACCGTTCATCGAGCGAGTCCCAAGAGTTATAGCTTGGGTCACTCCGCTCGGTTACTCTGCATTCTTGTCCTTACTTTCGCAAATATTGCCTTTTCCTATTTCTCCCTTATTCCCAAAGATAGAGCATGGGAGTAGAACAAACAGGCTCGGTGTCCATATACTCATCTCAAATAAACGCATCAGAGATTTAAATGAAGCAGTACCTTGTAATTTGCATCATCTCCATTCGCCTCCCTTTTCCCGTGACCACGAGAGCAGGAAACCGTGACTTCGGGTCCCTGAGATACCCGGGGAAAATACTCTGCCAGAAACAATTACTCGAGGTGATCGCGGCGGGCTATAATTAATCGAAATTCGATTAATATCGAACGTGTGCTGCCCCGGGAGCCGCCAATTTACATCCATAAAAACCATCTTAAAGTTGGCGCCCAACGTGAGGCCACTACAACTACAAACACCACCTAAAATTACATTATTTTCCTAACTATTTGCTTTCTTTCCCTTCTCCTTACACCTTTTTCTCTTCTTTTATTCCTCCCCGCCGCCAATTCAGAAGAGAGGAGAAAAGCTCATACTAAGTGTTAAGAGCTAGTACATCACAATAAGTTCAGAGATTGTAGAGACATCCTACACAACAATTTGAGATCGGACATCTATGGTTCAAGAAGAAAAACGATAGTTACACGGTAAAAAAGGAAGCTTACGAGGACGGGTTCATAAGATTCCGGCCTCGCCGATAAGGATTATCGCCTTCACTAAACCCTTACCTGGTGTCATATCATTTACTGTTAAGTAAACAATTGCAGCTGTGTTCAGTTGTTCAGATATAGGTGCATAAAGAAGGCTATGTGTAGAAAATTGTGGCATGTTCAAAAATGAGTATCGAGCTGTTAATAAATTCTTCACTAAAGAAGAACTTACTCAAAGTGAAATTAAACAGCAATTGGACGGTGTATATGGGGAAGCATCCCCCTCATATTCTATAGTAAAAGAATGGGCCAAACTTTTTCGAATGGGTCCAGAAAGCATTTAAGACGAAAAGCGTCAAGACGGCCCGCCCTTCGAGGTGCTCTCCTGAAAACTTCGCTCTTGTGGAAGCAGAAATTATAGAAGACCGTCAAAGTTACACTAATAACAGCAAGGTTGGGCCTTTCTAAAACAACAGTCCTACGAATTATTTATGAACATTTAAACGAATAAGGTTAGTGCAAGATGGGTGCCTAGACTTCTTTCCTCATTCCAAAACCAGCAAAGAGTCATCTGTTGTCACGCATTTTTGGAGCTTTGCCGTGACAACGGGAGAGATGTTCTGCAAAACATTGTTACAGGACATGAAACTTTGGTCCTCTACTATGATCCCTTGTCCAAAAGAGAATCAATGGAGTGACGTAAACCTGGCTAAGCACCGCCTCTAAAGACCAAGGTCACTCAGTGAACCAACAAGATCATGGCCACAATCTTTTGGGACTATGAAGGAATACTCTTCATTGACTTCAAGGAGAGGAACACCACAATAAATGGGGAGTACTGTGATGGCCTATTGCACATACTACGTGCTTCCATCAAAGAGAAAAGGCGATGAAAGCTGAGTGGTGGTGCGCGCCTTCTTCACGACATAAAGTTCTTGTAGCAAAGGAGCTGTGAAGAAGTGTAGGCCTCCATCCTAAGGCCCATATCTAGCTTTCAGTGACTATTTCCTCTTCTCACAACTCAAGAAGAATCTTCGAGGAAGGAAATTTAAGTGTGACAAAGAAGTAATGGATGTTGTTTATGCCCATCTTGCAGACAAGACTTCTGACTATTTTTGGAGGGGGGTTGGGAAATGTTAATTCAAATATGTGAAAAGTGTATTGCAATAAAGGGTAACTATATTGAAAAGTGAAATATAGTTTTAGTCTTTATCATACCTAGAAAATTGTTAGGCCGGAAATTTATGGACCTATTCTCGTATAAGTCAGTGTTAAAGCGAAATGGGAAAATGTTTGACTTAAGAGTTCTTCAAACTGGTTTCGCGAACGAGAACACCCCCGGTATTCATAATTCATTATCAGCATTTTCAAAATTTAGAGATACAAAAAATCTTTATAGTCTTGCACTAATCATATGGCCATACTACACTGACCAACGGTTAACGAATTTATCGTGCCATGTAGCTTAGACTAGAGAGAGTAATTCCACCTGATTGTGTCGCCTATTAGATAGGACGACAGACTGTGGTTTCGAAAATCGTAAGTTCGGAAGTCGCGCAATAGGCTTTTAACATCTAAAAAAAAAAAAAAAAAAAAAAATAATAATAATAATAATAATAATAATAATAATAATAATAATAATAATAATAATAAAGTAGCGAGACTCGAACTCCATAACAATAATGCGTCATACCAACTGAGCCAAAGAGTCGAGCAGCGTAACATTTGTCAGTTATTGTATAGCACCATTTCGAATGGAGGCTGGTGTACTGGTCGTTTACAAAGTTATTGATATATTTTTGTAATTTGAATAGGCAAATGATGAATTCCCTATCTCAAATTGCTTGTTTAAGAATCTTCCACAATTTCTGAAATTTTTGTGGCATATTTTATTAACCCCCCTATATTTTATAATTGTATTCGTCTTAAAGTTTTAACTTTTTTCTTGGTATTACTGTTTTACTTTTTCTTTTCTTCTTCTTCATTCATTTTCAACAGCAAAGAAAAAGAGAAGACGCGTAAATGAAAGCAAAACAACAAGAAAGACAGGTAGTGTGACAAAGTGGAATGGTAAAGGAAAAGAAACATATTGGTTACTTGTTTGCGTCAAATGAATTCTGGCATGGAATAGTAACAGTTAAAACCTGGAGCTAAACAATGGAGGAGTCAAGGGCGAAAGTTACACTATCAAATAAATAAATTAGCAGAGTTTCAGCTATAAATAAAACATGGCAGCTATCTGCGCAAGAACGAAGAAAATACTGCTATTTTTGGCTCCTCCATTATCGAGCCTAACAATCCTCAATTCTCTGGAGAATCATCGAAGTATTTTCTGCAGATCCGTAACAAAAAAACGACAACGTCCAAAAGCATTAAACCCTCCTTACCCCGCTTCCGCACTTCCCTAATTCTCTCTTCTGGCACTTTCTCCTTTAAAGCAGACGCCCACTAAGGAAACTAATTTCAAGAGGCATTTTCTTTGGCAGAGACACACGTAATGACGTGTCCATCAGATTTCATTTCACTCCCGCGGAGCAAAACGGCGCAGACGATCAAGTAGAAAATAGACTGGATGCGGTAAGAAAGATGAAACGTTTCTTATAACATTGTTATATGTCCCGGCGTCTCAGTGACTAGACACGAAGACTCCCCAACGTTAATGCGGTCAAATATTAATATATTTGTAGTTTTGTGAACAATTCTTATATTATTAAAGGCTTATTTCATAATTTGATTGTTTCTTCATTATTTGTTAGAACAAACAGGCTCCCTAAACTCTGTGTGAATACTTCATAAATTAGGTTGTTTTGAATTTAAGTCATTTATAAGTGCTATAAATTAGTATAGCCTTAGAGAACCTTTTGAGTTCTCTAAAAGTCTGCATAAAGAATTTATCTACAGAAATAGACTTTAAATGTTGCCCAGTACCGTTAGGTTTCTATGATAGGGAAGTCAATAAAGACTAAGAATGTTTTATTTACTTACGAAGTACACTAGGAAAGGCCAAGTTTGTTATGGTGTTTTTCGAAATAGTCCCCATTGAGTTGTATGCACTTGGCCGATCCTGGAAGAGGCCGCCACGGGTAGCCGAGGTTGTTAAGGCGCGGATTCGTGTGCGGGAGGTCTGGGGTTCAATTCCCACCAGAATTATCCTCCCTAACTGAGTTTTTTTCCAGTCCGGGGAGGTACCCTAAAAACTTAGGCCAGGAATGCTCCTTCCTTTAAAAAAAATCCTTTCCCAGTTTGTCATTTCATCTAATGTATCATCAGTGTCCACTGCCTGTGATGCTTCAGTAGTAAAAGTAGTAAACACTGTTAAAAAACTCCTGGCAGTCGTGCTGCAAACCGATTTTTGACTTCCTCTTAAAAACTGCCTTCACTTTCTTCACTACAGTTGTTGACGAACCAATACGCCGAGCCCGGAGTTCGTATTTGAGACGAGGAATAGCAAAAGGTTACAAGGAGCTACATCCGGGTTATCTGGGAGTATGACACACATCTATGTTGTTTTCTGGCTAAATGTTGACAAACGTGAGGGCGTGCATTGTCACGGTGAAGGCCCCAACTGCGTTTTTGTCAGACGTGTTCAATCAGGACGCTCAAGACATTCTCATAATACTCCCCATTGACCGCTGTTTGCGGGTGACTTCTTGCTGATAAACCGTTTCACATCAGTCGAAGAGTGAAATCAATAATGTAGACGGCAACAGTGCTAGTCATAGTCTCATTAGCTGCAGTCACCTGAACAGCTCTGCTTTGTTGTTGAAACACAGCCTCTCTGCGGTGGTAGAACAGCCTGCTTGCTGTAACATCACGTACGCTTCAGTACAGGATTCCTGCATGCTGATACTCCCATCACAATGTCTGCTCTGCTAGAGAAACATGGCGATGTACATCTAAAGTCCATCATTACACGTGATGAGACTTGGTTTCAGCATTACGATCTTGAGATCACCTCGTTCTGTACCAGATGAACGCTGAGATTTGTTGATGCCTGAATTGAAGATCTGGAGGATGTGGAACTGAACAACCAAAAATCACTTGTACACTTATAAATATGGAGTTGTAAAGTACAAGCGTAGCAGAAACATTTGTGGGCCATAACTTTACTAATAACTACAGGTCCCAACACTTGCAATGTATTATACCATACTTTTGTGGAACAGGCCCTGCACAAGATAAAAATCTACCAAAGAACACACTGTGTAAATGTAATCAACCAGACACAATTATGAACGATACCATCTACTGGAATACGAAAATAATAATAATAATAATAATAATAATAATAATAATAATAATAATAATAACAACACAGCTGAACTGTATACCAGAAGACAAACAATGCACATTTTCAGTATCAGCCATTAGAAACCAACTATCCAACATCTCATTTGTAAAATGTATCGTTTCCCAATTAACTGTCGTTTGGTAGAGCATGTGGAACAAACAAATAATCAAACAACTCCTAACGGTTAATTGACTTCTTCCGCCTTGCGGTTTTTTTCCCTTCCGTTACTCCAGGACATCGTCAACAATGACCCTACCGAGCAAAGAGAAGTAGAGCTAGAGATTTCCATAGCAACCTTGTGATTTTCTTATGTGTTTAATGGCAGTGGTAGTGGTAGGGATAGGCCGTAGGTATTGCGCACTCCCCACAAGACACGAAGTCAAACAGAAATGTGCTCATAGCCTTCTCTGCTTAAATGATAGACTTTATTGTAATTAACTTATTGTAACCGCAAAATGAAATTAAATGGAAAACAGAAGGGGGAAAAAAAACCATAAACCATAATATGAAACATAAACTTCTGCGTTGGGCTCCTATGTTCTTATTCCCACGTCATATTCGTCTCCTCGTGATAAGTGCAAATAGATCTTGCTGCATGATTTCCAGCCTTTCCCCGCAGTTGAAAGGCTCGTTGGCTAACCTAGTGTGACATCGCAGAGCTGTTATGGATTGCACTAACTACGACGGCAAGCCATTAAGTAACTGACAAATGCATACACAACTTAAAGAACGGTACCAATTTGAAAAAGTATTTCATTTCTCAACATAATCTCCCTGTAAATTAAAATACTTACCCATCAAAAATCTGAGAAATCCAACAGCATAAAATTATTTGGGCTGCTGTCAGAACCAGGCAGTGGCTTCCTTTTCTACAGTTTCATCTTCAGGAAAAAAAGATTACGTTTAAGAGGGCCGAACAAATAAAAGTCGCTAGGAGCAAGATCGGGGCTACGCTTACCACTTGAAATTTCGCAGCGTTTCATTTGTTTGTTGATAGCATGACAACGCGCGTTGTCATGCAAGAGCAATGTGCCTTTGGTGAGGTGTTCTGATTGCTTCAGTTGAACGACCTTACGAAGTTTTCTGAAAATGTTACAGTAGGTGTCGGCATTTACGGTTTATCCTGAGCCTGGATGAGCGGTATATTTTCATGATCCCAGAAGACTGTGAGCCTCACTATCCCAGAGGATGGTTTTCCCGCAGGTGACACAGGGGGTTTCCCCTGCATTGGCGCACACTTCGTCAAGAATTATCACCTGTTAGCACATCCTGTCATTCATCGCGATTGGGATTGCGATGTGTGATGTCAGATTAGCATGACTTAAAATGTCATGCATTATGAAATAGACCGTCATTTGAACAACCAATAGTAACACTATAGTATCTATATAGTTACCTTTCTATCTGCTCGGATTAAGTCTTCAACTCGTTGCAAATTCGCCTCTGTGATAATATCCTTTGATCGGCCGATGCGCTGTTCATCTTCGAAGTAAAACCTTTAAGTGACATGCACTTCTTCCATAAGTGGAAGCATTTTGTATGAATTTTCTTTGAGTTCATAACTTTTGTCCACAAGGATCGGGTGCTCGATTGTTTAACCTTCATTCAAGAGATCCCGCCACCTTGCAATGCTGTTTCGTTATTGTAATAGATCCATTGTCTAATGTCGAAAGTCACCAGTTGCCACTGGACTAATGCTGCCATCTAGTGACAATAGCCTCAGGTGCCTTACTCCACGTCAATTTGTAACCCTCCAATTAACAGCTGATAACTTTGGACTTGTTGGTCACTAGTTCTGGCGAATATTCCTTGACCTATTTGCTCATGAGTAGTAATTGCATCCACACACAATCAAGCTCATGTTCTCTCTGCCCACCAACTACACTCAGGGACTCTTCCTCCCAAAAGGAACTTTTATATTTGCTTGAATAATGCAATGTATCTTCTTGTCATAAAATATTATCGTAGACATTTGTTCCAAATATTCCAATTATGAGCAGAAATTATCTTACAAAAAATGATGACCTGAAGATGTGTCTCGAGTTGTAGCCATAAACGATGATGGACGCAATGCACGTTACATCGCAAATTTAATTGATATGACACAGTTCATGATGTCAAAATGGTTTAGGTTTAGAGAGATCCTTGAATATCCCAGAAGACCAAGTTCAGGTCGTGTGAGAGCTACAAATCAAAATGAAGACAGGTGTTGACAGTTCTTACGGCGCGCAATCTGCCAGCAATGACAGTAGCCCAGCAATTTGTTAACCATGCATGGAAGCCCCATATCGATCAAAACAGAGGAAGTTTGAAACAAGTGAACTGATATCAAGTATACCTGCAGCTGGTCCCAGTTTGCTTAGAATGCACCGAGTCGAACGATTGCGTTTTGCAAATGATCATAGGGGTTGGAGAAATGAACAGTAGAGTTGTGTTCTGTTCACAGACGAGTCCTGTTTCAATCTGCGCTCACCTGATGAACGTGAAACATTTGGAATAGTAGGGGAGAACGATTTGCACAATGCTGCATTTCAGAAAAGTTACCATTTGGAGGTGGTGGAGTGATAGTTTGGGCAGGAGTGTCTATGCATACTCGTATTGAGTTAGTTTTAGTAGAAAATGGAAGTATAACAGCTAATAGGTACATAAATGAATGTTTGGCTAATAATTTTTGAATTGCTTATTTACGGACACTTTTTAATATCACAGTTCATCAGGATCCCATTCTACTCAGTGCGTGAAATGGCGGGTAAATTTTGCTCGGAGACCTATTGAAGTTCTTTATCGTGCCGTAAATGTACCACGGGACCCACGGCTTTACTTCCCTTCCGAAGGAAGCCATACTTAGGATTTTTACGCCCGAAAAAATCCATCGATCCTGGTCAGGTTCGAACCCACGATCTTGGGTTTAGAAAGCAAATATGGTTATCACTGTACCACCAGGACCGACTGGCTAATCGTGTTGCACGATTTGGTCCTTTATATAATTTTCTTTTATTGCACGACAGTGCACGGCCGCATATTACCCACGTGATCAAAGATTACCTCCTAGAAATGAGAATCCATGTTTTACCATGGCCAGTAAAGAGTCCCTTCATGAATCTGCTTGAACACGTGTGGAATGGAGGTTAAGACAAGACTGCCGCTGCCAGGAACTTTACAGGAGTTGGGGCGACCATATTCCTCAAGCAGCCATAGCTAACCTGAGCGTAACAATGTCAAAACGCGTGAATACATTATTATAACCAGAGGTTATTAAAAGCCAGAGTTATTAAACATTTTTTTTAATGTTTCAAGCACCGAAAAATGTACTCACAGTTAAAATAAAATTACATCCTTTGTAACTTTTCTCACCAGAGTAAATTTTTGTTTTTATTGTTGTAATTTAAGGCGCTTGATAAAACATTCTTTTGTTTAAATTGCTATTTTTCATTTTAAAACAATTAAGAACAAAATACAATAAAATATAAAGGCGTCCGGGATTTTTCTGCCCCCACGTGTAGAAGAACAAGGAGTAACGGGCTCAACTGAAGGCGTATTCATAAAAGGAAACCATTTATATTTCGATAGTTCTTGACTCACCCATATATAGCCAAATTTTAACGCCGTTTAAAGCATTCTAATATCAACACTTGGCAGATTTCTTCAGTGGTCTCGCCTCCTTGCATGTACATCGCCGGATATACAAATGTCAAAGGAATAAAGTATATTGTTGGTCGCTCTTTTGCTTAAAGTACAACAAACAAGATCAGCAAAGAATCAATGGGAGAACTCGACACTTGCAATTCCCCTCAATAATATTTTTTTCCCCTGCATGCGCTAAATGCGTAATTGTAGAGAAGGTTAACAATGAGAGGGCGCATTTAACTTTTTCCTTGTTTGCCACACACGTAAACCTTCCATTATTTGATCGATGCTAATGGCTTGCGAACACCACGCCTTAGTGCGACTCCCCATATGAACAGCTACGTTTAGAGTTATCTCACAAGTACTAGAGGAGGTGATATTTCTGTACTCATAGAATTGAGCATGCAAATTCATAGTAATAAATCAAATATGGAGTCCTGCCTAACTTTTTGCTTTAATTCTTCATAAAAGTGTAGAATTTTAGGTTGTTATGCGTCTCGTGTTGTTTTGAGCAATAATTGGGCAACAAATGAGCATTACAAAATAGATTTTCCTTAAAACAATGAAGAATATACGGTTTTTGTACAATATATGTAATGCAGTACGTGGAATAAGTCAAAAAGTACAAATTTACATTAGTGACATCTACCTATATGGCAATTAAAGACGTTTTAAGTTTATAAATATGCGTACTCAATCTCATGCATATAACAAAAAATATTTAAGTTAAAATACGTGTACTATACAGTAATATTGTGCCATATTTGTGTCGAATTATGACTTTTGAATATCAAAAATTGTTTATCAGCGAATTCGTCAACTGAATAATATATTTATTGCATAGGTATTGAGTAAGAACAAATTTGAATCTTTCCCTTAATTATTGGATGATCATTTCAGAGAAATTGTCTATCACATTACGCTTTTGTCTAGTCACTCTAGTATTTATGTTATACATTTGCATATTATTAATGAATGCATTTTCAGTTTACGGAGTTGTGGGTTTAGGCTTATTTTTATGCATAACATGATCACTTGTGGCCTCTTGGGTTAACCCATTTTATTATATACAAATACAAACCGTGACTTGTACATGGCCTTTACCCCCACTCCTACTTGTTGCCACTTAGCCCACCAAAATAAACTTAAAGCCCTAGAGAACCCGCAGAAATGTGTGTGTATGGTTTGCTAAAAGGAGATAAGGGCTTTAGCAAAATATAAGAGAAAATAAATATTAAGTTTACTCCCTTATATCTAAACAAAAACTGAATTTAAGTTGATACAGTATTAAGATATGCACTGCACGTAAATAGGCTACTTAGGTTTTATATACAATGATTTATAAAATATTAAAATATACATAATATCTTTTTGTAATTAAATCTTCCAAGGTTTTCTGTAAAGGATGCCCCGTTTAATACGAAATTGCTTTAAAATGGGAGCTAAAAACCTACCTAACTGTGCTAGAAAAAGTACGTAAATTCACCTAACAAGTGGAAAAATTATATAATACTATTAAGCAGACAAAAAAATAACCCTCATGACATACCAATAGTTATATGAACAAGTATTTTACAACATTAAAGCCCAGTAGCTGCAAAAGCAAAATGGCAAACTTTTCCCCGAATGAATGATTCGTGTTTAACGCCCGTTTTTGCTACAGAAAGACCACAGGCGATGGGCACTGATGGTACATAAGATGAAATGATATAGGGTAAGGTGAGGTAATTTCGTGGTATAGGCAATTTCGTGATAAATTTGTATAAGGTACTCACAAAGTACCCTCTCGTTATAGAGGTTTAGCTTTCCGTCTCCAGGTAGCAAAGACCTTTGTGCTTTACTGTAGAAATGGACAAAGCGCTAGGTGTTGATGGTCGTTAGCAGCAAAATGTATTGTGGCAGTAACGCTGAGATTGTTAATGGTGGCGGTCGAGTGTTGCAGTGGCTCACATTAATTGGTTCTGAAGGTAAGTCTTTTAGTAAATGTAGTAGTATCTTACAAGGAAGTGATAGTACATGAAATGCTGATTAAGATAACATATTTACTTTTTCAATTAAACGTAAAACTGAAGCTGTGGGGTCTTACGTAACTCGTTGATAAACTTACGTTTTTCACCTTTTGTTTTCTAATTCATACAGGGGGTAAGTTTTGCGTAATATTTAAATATTCTAAATAATATAATAAAATGCTTTCTATTGAAAATCCTGTTAGATGCACCTATAATTTATTAAATAGGTATGCCTAGAATTCAATATATACTATCACGAAATTACCTTACCTCTTATGTTACATTATATCATGAAATTGCCTATCTTCAATTTTTGCATATTTTAGGGCTAAGCTGTTCCAAAATGCCGGGTAGAAAGAACATTGAAGTGCAAAAACATAAGATAAACCAAATAAAAGTAGGATTGCTAAGAAAGAAAAATGTGCTTGCTGTAACTATTCGCACATAAACATTTTGGGAGCCATAAGATTGATTAAGGAAGGAAAATATTCCATTTATAAAGCGTTTAAAAGCCAAGGAATCCCGTGGTCGGCGTTAAAGGATTATTTAAGCAAGGACAATGACGGTCACACCCTCAGTTTGCCAAAACTTGGACGTCCTTTTGCCTTACCTGTGGAAGTTGAAGAATGAATGGCAAAAATCTTTGGATTCCTACATGGAACGACATCCACATGCAAAACCTAATCGCTGCAACTTCCATTTCATATTCAATGATGCGTTCATCTCTAGCTTCAGCATACATAACATCAGAATGGGCTTCAAGAAGACAGGAATTCATCCTTTCAATCGTAACAGCATACCTTCAGAAGCTATGGCACCATCAATGCTAACTGAACGAGACACATCATCAAATCCTATCAGCCAGGCAAACACATCATCAGTCATTCCTGAAAGCAGTGCTGCACCACCAGAAGTAGTAGAAACATCAGTTGAGGCCATCCTGCAGATTCCTGCAGCACCCTAACCCATGATGAGAAAAAGGAAATCGAAAGATGCTTGGGCAAAAGTCTACACATCACCCAAGGTCAGTGATGAATGCGGATACATGTCAGGCACTTCCCAGGATACTGCTACATCGGAACAGGATGATCACTGGACTTATAGAAGCTGCAGTAAATCCTACAACCAGGATGTGAAAAAAAGAACTGGGGCAAAATGGATACAGTATTCATTCTGTCTGGGAACATATCATGAAAAGTGTCAAAATCAAAGGATTGAAGATGATGATGTGATGGTCTATATGTGTGATAGCTGCTGTAATAAAGAGTCTGATTAGTGAATACTTTGTCTTTGTTTTTACTTGTTCTTTTTCTGCAATAAACAAATTGTCACAAAATTACCTAACCCCTATCACGAAATTACCTGCACATTCACAAAATTACCTACGTTTGTTATATTATTTATTAGAGATTGTGCACGGATAAAAGGGGGACTTAAAATTCAGCAAATAGTGTATGCTGTATTACAGAAGGTTAGTAAATGGTGTTATTTACTTTTACATATATTTGTACTATTTTACAGACATGAAATACGATATTTAATGAAATTATCACAAAATTACCTTACCTTACCCTATTGGGAAAGGGTTTATTTTAAAGGAAGGAATCGTTCCAGGCCTAAGTTTAGGGTACCTCCCCGGCATTTGCCAATTATGAGGACTGAGGAAAACCTTAAAAAAACCTCAGTCAGGAAGGACGGTTCAGGCGGTATTCGAACCCAGACCTCCTGCTCACGAGTCCGCGCCTTAACGACCTCGGCCACCTTTGGCGGTACTTTTCCCCGAGAAAGTTGTATTGAAATGTTACACTTTACACATTAAATAATAAATATAATAATTCTAAACCAATGCTTAACAAAACTGGATCACAAAAGTAACCAGGAAGCTCCAAAAGATTTCTAGAGAAAGCTGAAACAAAGCCCATTTTCCCGATAACTTTTTAGTCGAATGCTCGTAGTTCAGGCGAGAAGCCCTTTGGTGTGCCACGGAGCGAGGTAATAATCCCCGATCGTTGAAGGCAGGACATTGATTAATGAAGTTAAACTTGAAATTCATTAACCACGTTAATGTTTATGAAATAATTTGTTACGTGATTTTCTATTATTTGTAGTACTTTCATTTGTAATGCAAAAACACGTTTGCTTTCAAATGAATTTCTCTGCAACATTAAACTATATTTCAAAATCGAAAAAAAAAATATGCTTCATATGCTGTTTTGAAGAAATATGCTTCAGAACTAATTTGATAGAATGAGCAAAGCGCAAGGTTACTGATATTAATTTTAACATAATATACTGCATATGTGATTTCCAATTTAAGCATTTGTCAAGATCTAGAAATTTGGTGACATCGAGTTTGTCTAGCATACGATTATTAGTAATTAAATTTAATATATGAGGTGAGTTATGTGTTATGAATTTAATGATTGTTTTAGCTAGATTGAATGATAATTTGTTAGCTTTGAACCAGTTACAAATTGTAAGAAGCATATAATTCTTTTACCACCAGACTATGAAAGACAGTGCTAGAAACGATTAAGGTGGTATCATTGGCAACAGAACAGCTATTAATGTTTCGGAATGGCCACAAGAGATCATTCATATAAACTAGAAAAAAAAAAGAAAAAAAAAGGCAGTGGACCAAGAATTGATCCCTGTAGAATTCCTTTTCAAATAATTTCCTAATTTTAAAGATTACATTCTTTGTTTTCTGAACAAGTTTATTATAGAGGAGGGTTAATAGATATATAAATATACGAAAACCGTTTTTCTTTACGAAGTTTACTTGTCTTAATGCAATAGATTTTTCGTATGTGAAAATCAACAATTTCAAAGAATGTAAACCCGAAAAGACTTAAATATGTTCACATTTAGCCAATAGCACACAAACTATAATTGTATACACGCAATATTTAATAGTCAACAGTCACAAAAAATGTCCTATTTATTAACTCTCCCATGGAAAATAGTAAAAACAAAAATATAGGGTAATGCTCTCTCTCTCTCTCTCTCTCTCTCTCTCTCTATGACAAACAATGTGTTCTTTTACATGCCCTAAATCTAAGACAAGGTACCAATGTGTTTATATTCCTTCCGAGGAAAACCAGACTTAAGATTTTTACACCGTAAAATATCCATCGACTATGGCTGGATTTGAGCCTGCGACCTTGGATCTACAATTGCCAGACAGTTTTTCTCCCAAATCGCCTTAGCCCATACCTGCAAGAATTCGTTTTCACATATGTATCATGCATAAGAATATATTTATATAATGACGTAACTAATGAACAATTAGCACAAAATTTACACACGGTGGAAGCATCAAGTAACACTCGTTGATAAACCCTCCATCAAACAAACTACAAGCTGCTACCTGAATATGCAGCATATATCTTCATGATTGGCATCTCCCAGTATGCACAGCCGCGCTCTGCGGCCTGCAACGCAAATAACCTCTCTGTAAAATAAATGGACGTCAGTGCTAAGAAAGTTCTGGTTGTCTACAGTTAGCTATTTTAGCCATTAACTAAATAGCTACATAAGGCCTTTAATAGAATGCATTATTATTACAATAAATATTAAATATTAATTTAGAATATGTGAATTAAAAAAGTTTAAATATTTAGTTTTATAATACTACTCTAGAGTGAGTAAAATAATTCAGCAGATATGCTAGATAAGTTTGAAAACGTATTTCACACTTCATTTTATAAGATTAGAGGTTTAACTGGGACATTCTATAACGTATTATTAGAGTTATCGTGTGTTTGAGCATAATATAAAATATATTCTCTCTATGTAGATACATCACTTGTTCATTGAAAAATAGTCTATAGCCATATTTTCTGCTAACGTTTCGCAAAAAATAAATAATATGTTAGAAGAGTATTATTTCACATGTTCTTCGTCGCTATACTTTATTATTATCTAATTTAAGGTCATTTAAATTTACTTGTTTCAGGATGCTACTATTGATAATGATGAATATATAGATGGTAAATTTAGTTAGCTTTAAGGCACAAAGGACTTGTTAAATCATATAAAACTTTTTTCTACCTTCTGCTATTAACCTTATTTAACGTTTCATTATGATATAGGATGCCATTATTATAAAACAAGTTTAACCACATGAATTTATTTATTAATAAAATTAGTTGGGAGTCAGGTTTTAAAACACGTTACTATGACATGTAAAATATTAAAATGTCTATTCTTGCTTGTGTCATTGCGTTTTATTTGGTTTCAAAGTCAATTAAAAATAGCCGTAAAGAGTCTTAAGTTTTATGCGCACTATAAATAATGAGCAAAAAGTAAAACTGGGAGATTATACAAATTATTTCTACGGGGTACTCAAAAACTCACCCAGTTATAAGAAAAGTGTCATTTTGCAACAAGTAAATATCATTAATATTATTTATTTAATAGTAATTCGTTTTAAGTAGTATATAAGCACAACGGGTGACAGGCTGTTAAGGCGCGGACTCGTGAGTGGGAGGAATGGAGTTCGATTCCCACCTGACTGTTTTGCACAACTCATAAGCACACGTACAGTTAGCAAAACAACATTTACATTTTGTTTTTTAACAAGTACTGCACGGATGCAATACCTGTCGCCTGCTTTAAGCAGGTAAAACATGCCTGATATGGTTAATACGGCAGATAATGTGTATTAAATATGAAATACTGTAAAGTTAAACTATTAGCACTCCAAATGTAAGCTATTAATTATTGGTAAAAAGGGGGTAGCTTTTCAATTAACTGACGCAAGTTTTTTTTTTTTTCCTCCCCCTCTGACGCTCTTTAACATCTCAGGTCTACATTCAAATTAGGGCGTGAAACGACCGACAATTTTTGCTCAGAGACTTCTTTTTTCAGGCTTGACTCTCTTTGTTGTGCCGAAAATTTAATGGGATCCACATCTTTACTTCACTTCTGAAGGAAGCCACACTTAGGATTTTTACCCCCGAAAAAAATCCATCGGTCCTGGCTGGGATAGAACCTGCGATCTTGGAGTTCCTTTTAACATTGTATTGTTTTTGAGTATGGTTATTTGAACTTAACAATGAGGCGAGTACGTGCTACCGAGCTGCGGTTCGTATTATAACAGCTGATGTTTGAGGTGGAACAGCGCGTAGTAATACAAATGGTTTATTAACGTTCAGTTTGGTTGTTTACTCGATTCCTTCGGAATGTTTCAAAGGTAACGGTGCAGCCTATTTGTACATATTGCGGTTCTGTATTTTCCTCAGTTTTAGTAGTTTACTCAATTAGTAACTTTCGTTCAATGTTGGTGCCAGTGAATGTAGAGGTTGCAGTATTCCAGTGTGTATGCATTGCAAGGTTTTTATAGAGCGCATGCAAGACAGGCAAAAGTACAGGACTAAGATTCTTTATCATTGCAAGGAAGCTCTTATACTGTACTTTATTTTATACTTCATAATATGCTCTATTTACTTTAAGAGTGAGTGGGGGAAAAAGCGTAAATGATTAGAAACGTTCTCATATAATTACTGACCTGACTGTTCGTATAGTTCCGCAGCAGCAATCTACCAATCAAAATGGACTAAGAGTTTATAAGTAAACTATTGTTACATCTTGGAGCACGTAGGACAAAATCCATAACTCATGTTGTTGCCAGGACAGTTGGTATAGATAAAAGAAAAAGTTGTTTCTTATGGTGTCACTAGTCACAAGTTGCCCGTTCTTCATCCTTTCATGTACGAATTTCAAAAAAAGTTCTTCAATGTCAGGGTGTCTTCCTTTGCAAGGACCAGTGAATTTCTTCCTACTATCTTTAGTTGCAAATAATGTCAATTTCTGTTGCCGCCACAAGCGTACGTTGCTGTCAGCTACACTGAACTCTCTTACTGCCTTTCTGTTAACATTTTGTTCAGCATAAAGAATAACTTTACACTTGAAAGTAGCATCATAAAAAGTTCTCTGTTTGCCCTTCATTTCCTGACTTCCTACTATTCAAACGCTATATGCAATAATAGGCCAACAATACATGTTAAAAAGTTGAGAACTGCAGCAATGCATTGTGACGTAATAAACGATAATTCAAATGAAGTTACCCGTGAACTACGAAAGGAACACTCAAATCTAATACGTCATCGAATCTAATGTGTACCACAATTTTGAATACAACATTTGGACAAAAAGACGCGTTGTAGATTCATGTAAACACTCCAAGTTGCTCTTTTCTTGCAGCAAATATCACATCTCCACAGCTGCTGTGACGTAATGCTACAATTTACGAATTTGGGACTGCGTGCGCAGTGTTTATACATTTCTGGCATTTTTGCGGCGCTTTGAAATACTGAATAAATAAACAATCTGGAATATAAAAGAACTTTAAGTGTGGTCACTTAAAGAGACCACAAACATTGGGTTTAAACATTTGAAGATTCAAAGAGGTTGGAGGCATGGTGGAAAGACAAAGAACAGATCTGCCTTTGGCGTTTTGTTGTACCCAGTCGGTTTAGCTTTCATTAAACTGAACACCTAGACAAAATCAAACGTAACAAGCGTGTTTACAGAACCTACAGTTATATAGAGAAGTAAATGTTGAAACCTTTGATCTTTTGAGGCCTACAGTTTTCCTTGTTTATCCATACACATACACCTAACAAGGTATCCCCTCAGAGTGAGCTTTCTGAACAAACGTGGAAGCCATTAAGCATGAAAACCTCTGCACTTTGAGTTGTAAAAGAAGTATGGTTTTGTTCCGCAGAATTTCCACATTTGGATTAATTCCTTATCTCGGACATGGCAACCACAAAGAGCAAGTATCAAGGTAGAAGTTAATTAACAAAACAAAAGTTATGGAACAAAATTAGCTACATAAAGAATATGAGAATACATATCACATTGAATAATGTCTGTATTAATAATTCATTATGAATGTATTAGAGCAGTAGTTTGAAGATTTTTGGCGTGATTGGTCAGTAATACCGCAGGTAAAAATTCTTTCAGAGACTTTCAGAATGTTTAGTAGTAATATTAATATTCTTTCCAATGCCGGCACACTGTACGAAATTGAAAACAGGAAATCTGCGGTTCCAGTCCTGCAAGGGTAATCCTCAATGATAGAGGGATTAGTCAGGATTTCCTTAATCATTGTGGATCGGTGCTGGTAGCCATGCCTTGCCTCCTAAAACCAAGATCGCGGGTTCCATCCTGGCCAGAACCGATGGATTTTTTTTCGGGCCTAAAAATCCTAATTGTGGCTTCCTTCGGAACGGAAGTAAAGCCATGGGTCCCGTATCGTACATTTACGGCACGATAAAGAACCTCAAGCCTGAAAAAGAGGCCTCTGAGCAAAATTTGTCGGCCGTTTCACGCCTTGAATTGAATGGGACGCTGATGACCTGAGATGTTAAAGAGCGTCCATAAATAAACCAAACGAGTTTTCAACTCTCCTATTCGAAAGTGTCAGGAAGAGGTGGGCTGGTGCGGGTGGTGGCTTGCGCTCTGAAAGTATTTCCGCTCCGGCTTCTAGTTTAGAAGTGGAGCTTCTAAAAGGCTCAAACTCCCTAGAGGGGGAGAGGTCCTCCGCCGGCTGATTTCAATTAGCAAAAATACTGTAAAAGACAAGCTGTTATCAAATATTAACGGAACTATTTTATATAGTGTGCTGCGGTCTTAAGCGAACCACAGACTGGGTGCTAACGTATTTTGTTTCCAACAAGTTTGGTGCTTATGTTAAATGGTTGTTCTGTATTTTTAACAGAGTCTGTTTACTGCAGGGTACATTTTGCTGTTTCTACTAAGAACGCTTTACCGAAGCCGTTATTGTTTCTCATGATATATAGAGGTTATCCTTTCTCTTCGCGCATGCATTCGTATATCTTATTCAGTTTTTTTCTTATCGTCCTCTTTAATATTCATGGTGCATTTTGGTAACATTTGTCTTCCGGCCGCGATATATTCGTTCCCTCGGTTGGGTTACATCATATTACAAATTCATTTGCAGCTCGGTCTTTTATCTTTAGGGCTGGTTTTCTTGCTTTCTACTTTGTAACGATTTTAAAATGTGAACGGAAAAATGAACTGGATCTTGCAATCTCCATGAATTCTGAGCTAGTACAAAACTTCAAAATGTTTGCACTGAAGGTATGTTAAGATAAAAGAAAATCTTTAATTTTTCTTTTACTATTCCACGTTATGTGAGTATAATGCACGAGGGTTTCTCATTAGCTTTGTTTATGAGATACCCTCATAAAAATTGATTTCTAGAAATGTAAACCATTAAAAGGCAACGTGCAAAAAACGAGACACAGAAATTAATTATACCCTTATTGAACTGCTAACATATTGGATCTCAGTAATTACGTAATCAATTATTTATGCTGCCATTAAAAAGTGTACAATTACGTTCTAATGAACGTCGTTCTACAAAGATATGGGGAAATTCTTGCTGAAATAAAAGAAATCACAGATAAAGTTTTTGCACGCTATATATTCATTTGAATTGTTTTAATGTGTTATATTAGTGCAGAATCGCTGAATGCAGGCTGTAATAGGGTGCAAAGAAACCGTACAATGCAGAATCGCATTTATGATATAGTTTTAAAACGTTAATCTTTAATTTATGATTTATAGGACCAAAATGAAAAACAGTACTGCGTTGGCAATGTTTAGAGATTTACGTGTAAAGTATGCAATGATGATCTTAGTTAACCATAAATATTATGAACCATACCCATTTCAGAAATGTTTTTCATAAAAATGCCTATATTTGATCTTAATTCTTTCCTTGGTGTTATAGTTTAAGCACTTCAAGTATAATTTGAATCACAAATAAGTTCTATTAAAAAAAAACATATTTCCTTCTCTACCAGAAGCAATTGCAAGCTCATAGCTAAAATAGCCTGGTCCTGATTTTCAGTGCCGGTTTAGCTTTTTGAAGTTTTAGTATTGTTTAGCTGTAGTGTTAGTGCTGAAGAATTTAAAATCTTTAGAAGTTAAATTGTATTGATAAATGTAAGGGAGGAATAAATAAAAATGAATTTGGTGTGTCCTAATATAGAATCAAGTTAACAGGATACAAGTATTTCAGAATAAAATTTTAAAAAATTAAAAATTTTATTGCTACTACCAAGAGCTGATTATGGCCTGTTCATTGCTTTTCTCTGAGAGGACAGGAATAAATCATAATGAACTACATTTATTTCTTTTCAAGAGTTCATAAAAATCATTTCGATAACAGACTATAGCTCTATTTAAAGCATTAACTGTAACTCTGAGAGTCTTTGCGTGATCAGAAAGGTGTTTTTGCAACAGGTACTGCTTGAGATTAAGCTGCTAGGGTTAGGAAAGGCCAGAGAAATCATTGCCGTCTCAGTACGTGATTTCGATTCCATTAACTGGGGCAATATGTGCAGCTTATCGCGAGAAATTCGGTTTCAATCTACAACCATCTTAATCGAATAATTTGTGCTAAACGGTTTCCTTTAATGGAGAGCCAATATACGGGCGGTGGCTTCGGAAATGTTGAGCAAGCCTGCAGTACGTTTCACACCTTTAGGAGCGTTTGTCATGCTTAGGATTTGGGAAACCTCTAGAGATTTCAGAATGATTTAAGTATAGTTCATCATTCTCGACCTATAATTAATTTTATTTTAATTATAAGGTTAAAAGAAAGTACGAAGCTGTTTATGTAGAAATAACAAATTTCTTATTCATTTCAAAAAGAACCTCAAATGTCGCTCTTGGTGGTGTAGTGGTTACCATACTTGCCTCCTAAACCCAAGACCGCGGGTTCAAACCCGGCCAGGACCGATGGATTTTTTCGGGCGTAAAAATCCTAAGTATGGCTTCCTTCGGAAGGGAAGTAAAGCCGTGCGTCCCGTGTCGTACATTTACGGCACGAAAAAGAACCTCAACCCTGAAAGAGAGGCCTCTGAGCAAAATTTGTCGGCCATTTCACGCCCTGAATAGATTGGGACGCTGATGACCTGAGGTGTTAAAGAAAGTCCATAAATAAACCAAATAAAAATACCTCATAAGTGAAATACTTGTGGGAGATTATTAACCTCTGTAGAAAATAATGAAAATGTCCTCACTCCTACACAAGGCATCTCAATTCTTCGCTCGCTTGTTAGAGGACTGTGTAATAAATACCATTAATATCCTGTTTAACGGCCCAATGTCTGGGAACGTATGGTTTAAACTTTGTCTTTTAAGTGACCCCATAGGCAGAAGTTGTTAAATCAGGGGATCTTGGTGGTCACAGGTTCTTGGAGATTATCCGGTCGTCAAAGAAACGTTGGATTAGCGCCACGGATTGGTTTGCTGTATGGTATGTAGTGCCATCTTGTTGAAAATATCCATGACCCAGCTCTGCAGTGTCCAGTTGCTCAACAAACTCCATGAAAATCCACCCGGGGTGCAGTGTCCACACTGTCTGACCAAAAAAAAAAATGGTTCCACTGTTCTGCGTGTGGATATTGCGCATCAAACCCCAACAATAACAGAGTGCATAGGTGCCTCATGAATGACATGTGGATTTTGGACGGCCCAAAAGCGTGAGTTCTGTGAGTTCGCAAAGCCGCATAAATGCTTCATCTGTGAGCTATGTGATGGGAATATGCCGGGATTTTGCATAATGTCTTATGCAGGAGGAAGGATATTTGCAACATTTTCTATAGAGGTTAATAATCTCCCAAAGATACCCTACATTTGAGGTATAGTAAATTATAGCATCATTCTTTTTTAAATAAATTAAGAGAGAAAGACATGTGTTAGTTCTGTTTAAATCACTCTGTATAAACCATCATCGTTACGTCGGTCCTGGTGGTGAAGTGGTAACACACTTGTCTCATAAACCCAGTTCGCGGGTTCAATCCCGGCCAGGATGTAAAAATCCTAAGTTTAGCTTCCTTCGGAAGGAAATAAAGCCGTGGGTCCCGTGTCGTACATTTACGGCACGAAAAAGAACCTCAAGCCTGAAAGAAGAGGCCTCTGAGCAAAATTTGCCGGTCGTTTCAAGCCCTAATACCTTATTAATAGATAAAATATTTGAGTGATAAGCCACGTTTAACTAATATCACTATTGTACTAAATTATATAAATGAAATTCGTTTATTTTCCCCATTCTTTGAACAAATACTCAAACTATAATCACTACAAAATACATATCATTAAATAAAGTAGTTGCCATATAAATAAATTGTTTCAAGCTTTCGCGGTAGTAAAATAACCTCCTATTACGCTTAAAATCATAACAGATGACGAAAGCATCATCCAGATAAGCGACAATCCTCAATCTTTGTCTTTCCAAATGAGAGTCCTACAACAACAGTGAAGATCGATCGGCCAAGTTGCGATAGCTATGCCTGAGGGACAAACTACACTGTCAAATGGTACCAAAAGTCTTCGGTGTGCGGAGATTGAAGCGTAGAGACAGCCCTGCATGAAATCCTGCTGGGCCATGACAATGCTACCAAGCACAGAGCACCGGAAATAACTGAATTAGTGCAATGTTTGACCCATTCTTCCTCTACAGTCCAGAACTAGTCCCATGTGGCCATTTTTGTATTCCCTAAAGTAAAAGAAAAGCTTGGTTGTCATGCATTTGAATTGCCTGATCCGCATTGGTTACATACAAAGAGAGTGTTTATAGCATTACAAGAGAAACATGACGTTCAGCATTGTAAGGTTAAAATGTTATCGCTTTCTTTCTCAAAACATTCATTTATTCTCCTACATCGATCCAGCCGCCGACTGGCGTTACCTTGGTCCCGCTCTAGTGTTTAAAGTCAAATGATATGCAATAATTTATTTGTCTTTCCCACAATATACAATACAGACAGAGTTAACAGTGATGATTTTATTATAAAACGAAATCCACATGCATTTCTAGTCATAAGAGTTCATTTGAATAACATGAGATTCGTCAGATGCATTCCACTGTTAACAAACTATAAATCTGTTTTAAAGTATTTCAATTAACACAATAGTTTCTACATAGACTTTATCCAGGGAACTAAAGATTTTTTTTAAAGTTTCAGGAACGTATCGTGGATTTGCCAGATCATTTAATTAAAACAAACACCATGTCTAAAAGATTTGTTCTGTTCGCAATATAAAAATAAATTTAAATGTTTTTTCTCTCTTTCTTCGTATTGTAGTATTTCAAAGAAGTTCAAATCAAACATATTTTATTCTCCTCCAGTCCCTTTTATTTTATTTACATATATTTACTACAGAGATACAGAAACAAAAGGATCTAATGCCAAAAACTGACCCAGCGCTTCATTCACCCCTCCCTACTGTCTCACTCTCGTCTTCCATACGCTTTTAGGCCTTACAGGCTACAACTCATGGCATAAAACCGTAGTGGATAAAAACAGGATTGCTAATGGATAAGGGAAGGGGGTCAAAAAAAGCCTTTGTACCACTTGATAGAATTCCTCTCAGATACTCTGTACCTAGGCCTATGGCATTCGATACAAAACGTCAAAGCTATAGAACAAAAGGGCTCTTTTCAAATCTGGGAACTGAAGCCTCTAAAGTAGTGCAATTTTCTTCCTTTGGATTTCGAAATTGTACGTTCCTAATATGTGGCTACTATTTTTTTTTTTTGAGTATATATAAACAACAGCATTATGTTCCTAGATGTCCGCCTCATTGGTTGCAAGCCTGATAACCGTCGACAAGCCTGTTGCACAACCATCAACTTTAAAAAACTTGTTACATTGCAAAACTCTAAGTTTTAATTCATGTTGATACCTATTATAAGTAAAATCGATATTAATTTGTGCCGCATGTTGAAATATTGTGGTAATCAAATGGTGGTTTTGTGATTTTATTAGTTCTTTGACAGATATATTTAGTATCTTGTAAACAGCGCTTTTTATTTCGTTAAATTAGTATTTATTTCAATTCGCGATAAATGTACAGTAGAGGATTAAAATCAATTCCCTAAACCAGTGTGTCAATTTTATATGCAAGGCTTTAATTTTAAAAATTTCCCCTAAAAGTATATATTTAAAATAAATTTAGTTAAAAACGAAAGTGTAGTTGAGAACGAAATTAAAACCAATGTTGGTTATATTTTATGTTTTGGTGGTTTTGTGATTTTATTAGTTCTTTGACAGATACGTTTAATATCTTGTAAACAGCGCTTTTTATTTCGTAAAATTAGTATTTATTTAAATTCTCAATAAATGTACAGTAGAGGATTAAAATCAATTCCCTAAACCAGTGTGTCAATTTTACATGCAGGGCTTTAATATTAAAAATGTCCAGTAAAGGTATACATTTAAATAAATAAAGTTATAAACGAAAGTGCAGTTGAGAACGAAATTCAAACCAATGTTGATTATATTTTATGTTTTGTTCCCACAACCACTCAGAAATTTAAATAAACCGCAATTTTATGATTTCTACATTTTAAAAAATATTAAAACTGTTATCAAATCTTTTATTTCTATTTTTCCTTTAGTCACACCTATCCACATTCAACTAGAATGGTATTTTCTATTTGCTTATGCTATCTTGTGACCTCGATGTGGGATAAAGATAGATTTTAAATGAAGAAGTTTAATTAATAAGCTTGTTCGACCTTTTAAATCTTCCTTGCCAGCCTGAATTATTACTATTATTGTTTGAATTAGGCAAAATAAAATTACGAAAAGTATTTTCAGCATTTAAGGTAAAAGTATTGTTTTGGTAATAAGATAATTTCAAAAGTGTATATACCCTCTAAGAAAGAATATAATGTTTGTACATTAGTCAGAATCAAAAAATAGGCTTTTTTTCATAATATAAATAATTGTAGTAATGAAATCGGAATCGGAAACAAAGATTTTGAGATCCTGGACGAACTCATACCATGGATATTTTGCTTGTCGTGCCGATACACTTACACCTCAGATACCGTACTCTGCCAAACCAGATTCGCAAACTTCCCCATTTCAGTCTATATATTTTGTAGATGTCTAAGGCCACAGATATTCCATTTATAAGAGGATTTCGAAAAGTTCGACTTTATGTGGTCCAGGTTTCATAGTTAACTATATAATTGAATTGTAGCATTAGTACCGAAAATAAATTGTGCTTTTATACTCTATCTGCTTACTCTGTCCAAACTCTAAAACCAATAATAATCCAGTGCTTTATAACGATAGAGAACAAACGACTGCATGCTGCTTAAAAGGCCAATATTAAGCCATTAGGATCGCCATTTGATATGTCAAAAGAGGCGTAGCTGGAATGAGGAGGTGAATCCTAAAATGTAATTAACACTGATTTTAAACTTTCCCCAATATACCAAGGTATGTGATTTTAAAGAAATGGATTAATTTAACATTTTAAATAAAAATAAATAATTATTCACATCCATAAAATTTATATAAGAAACGGATTGCTTTGGAATAGGATCTGGATGTTGTAGAATATACGAAGTGGAAATTTAAGGAGGAATACGAGAATTGAGGCCTTCAAATAAATATCTATGTATCGGCCGAAATTCAACAGATTTTTCGTTGGAAATTATATAAATACTAAACTGGAATGTGAATATGTAGGAACAATAATTAGTCAGAAAGATACCCATGAAGCAGAGAATTAAGCAAAGGATATTGAAAGAAAAAAAATCTATTGGTGCTTTAAACTGAAATTTTTGAAGAAAGTTTATTGCAAACGAAGTTAAAATTGCTGTAAAAAGCATTTGGACATATTGTTGTGAGGTGTAACAGATCTCAGATACTGCACAGAAATTGAGAGTTGTAGCTACGAATTTCTTACGCAGGTCAGCGAGAATTTCAAAGTGGAATACAGTCCCTAACAATAGATTTATTTTTTTTTGAGTAGTGTTTAACGCCCGTTTTCACTACTGAGGCACCACAGGCGGTGGACACTGATGATACATGAGATGAAATGATAAATTGGGAAAGGATATTTTTTTTTTTTTTTTAAGGAAGGAAGCGTTCCAGGCCTAAGTTTAGGTACCTCCCCGGCATTTGCCAGTTATGAAGACTGAGGAAAACCTGGAAAAAACCCCAGTCAGGGAGGACGGTCCTGGCGGGATTCGAACCGCAGACCTCCCGCTCACGAGTCCGTGCCTTAACGACCTCGGCCACCCGTGGCGGTCCCTAACAATAGAATAACAGAAATAATGAAGATATAGATATTAGGTATATGAAAAGGAAACGGTTGGTGTGGTATAGGCATGCCCAATGTATGGAGTAAGAAAGACCACCTACATTAACAATTGACTGGAATCCGTCTGAGAGGAGAAGTAGAGGTTGTTCTAGTTCTAGATGAACTTGGCCACGGGTGCCGAGGTCGTTAAAGCACGGACTTTTCAGTGGGAGTTCTGGGGTTCGATTACCGCCTGGACCACTCTCCCTGACTGAGACATTTCCAGGTTTCCCTCAGTCCTCATAAATGGCAAATGCCGGGGAAGTACCCTAAAATTCCTTTCTTAAAAATCCTTTCCCAATTTATCATTTCATTTCATGTGTCATCAGTGTGCTCCGTCTGTGATGCTAGTGACCGGCGATATGGAAAATCACGAAACGGAGGTTGGCCATTGGAGTGTGGGAACCGGAAGGTGAAAAAATATGTTGATAAGTTGCAAACCGGAAATAGACAGTTATTCAAATATTCAAATTTTGAAATAAAAGTACTGCATATATTTATACGTACACATGAATAATTTATACCCCTAACTTATATAATAAAACTAATTTGTAATATAATCACCATTCGACCTAAACTCTGGGACAGAGTAACTTCTCTTAAATCATCCGCGTGTAGATCAAATAATTTCTAAACTGCTGTAGTAACACTATCGTCGCTCTTAGAATTTTATCTCCAGATACTTTCCTCCAGATTTGAAAATTCGTTTTGAAAAAGCACTTAGAGCTTCGTTGGGCGAGTATGTTGCATTAAAAAGCAGCATCATAAATTGCTTTCAAGTGCACGACATACTTATGCACTAGAGTATTGCTCTCGTGAAAGAGAATTTCACATAAGAGATTTCCTCTTCTTTACTCTTGAATGCAACAATAAAGTTTGGTAAATAATAATGCGTAACACAAGTCCGTCATTGTGTGACCAGGTTTCAGGAAATCAATCATTAAAACTCCATCGGCATACCAAAGTACAGTAGCTGTAAACTTTCCTCGCTTTGGCAGATGATATCCCCATACCTTCTTTTGAAGTTTAAACTCAGCATCGTAGCGGTGAATCCATGTTTTATTAACCTGTAATAAACAATTCAGAAGATTTTTCGATTGATTACTAAACAGGGTCAAATTTACTTTTTATGAAGAAAGGACTAGATCTCTCTCTCGGTTTTGTTCGTGCGTCAACATTCTGGTAGTCATTTTACTGACTGCTTATGAAGTCCCAAATAGTCATTCTCAACGATGGCAATTTGTTAGTAGACGGGACAAATTTTGATTATCCTTCTTCCTAAAACTAAGAATAAGGTCATCCAGCTTTTGCTGACTTGATATGATAAGCGTGAGGAATTAATTGTGTCAAAATACGCAGGAAAACAACGTTTTAACGTCTCTGCATTCTCTTTCAGTACAGCTTTAGTGCTTACAGGGAGCGGATGGCGAACTGAGATTATATTGTTTATTAATTAATGAGAAACAGGAAATATTTATAGTTTCTATTCAATCTTTGTAACTTTGAAAGGTAACTCTATAATGGATTGAACAATAAAAGTACAATTAAGGAAGTTTAAGAAAGAATTTTAAAAGTAATTAGTCATAATAAATGCTATTAAAATAAAATACACTGCCAGAGGGACAAAATTTTCCACACATACATTACCACCGTAGTTGGGTTTAGAATGGCAAAATGTTTTTACAGAAAGGTTAAAATTTTATTTAATAGCAGTGTACATATACTAAATTGGAAAATCCTTAATTAATTTTAATTTTCTACTTAAAGGAACACTTCAGTGTCTGCTATGGTCTCCATGTGCCTGAATTATTGCCTCACATCTTCGAGCAAGATGGGTGCCCAGACTTCTTTCCTCAGTCCAAAAGCAGCAATGAATCATCTGTTGTCAGGAATTTTTGGAGCTCTGCCGTGGCAACGAGAGAGAAGTTGTGCAAACCATTGTTATAGGAGATGAAACTACGGTCCTCTACTATAATCCATTGTCCAAAAGAGAATCAATGGAGTGGCGTAAACCTGACGAAGCACCGCCTCTAAAGAACAAGGTCATTCAGTCAAACAAGAAGATCATAGCCACAATCTTTTGGGACTCTTCGTTGACTTCAAGGAGAGGAACACCACAGTAAAAGGGGAGTACTATGTTGGCATTGCACAGACTACGTGCTTCCCTCAAAGATAAAAGGCGAGGAAAACTGAGTGGTGGTGTGCGCCTTTTACACGACAATGTACCTGTGCACACAACTCTTGTTGCAAAGGAGACTGTGAAGAAATGTGGCTTCAAGGAGATCCACCCTACAGCCCAGATCTAGCTTCCAGTGACTATTTCCTATTCTCAAAACTGAAGGAAATTTTAGGAGGAGGATTGTATTCTGTTTATGCCCATTTTGCAGACAAGACGTCTGGCTTATTTGCGGGGGGGGGGGGGGGGTGAGGGATTGAAATGTTAATTCAAAGATGTGAGAAGTGTATTGCAATAAATGGTAGCTATATTGAAAAGTGAAATATAGTTTTTGTTTTTATCATACCTAAAAAATGGCTAGTCTGGAAACTTACGGACCTACTCTCGTAAATTGAAAGGCTAAAGAAAATAACTTGCGTTGGTATGGGGATTACACTCGCAACTGCTACTATATACGTATCTGAAGGCATCAAAAGTTGCCACTAGAATTGGAAACTCTTACACGAAACGAAAGAAAGAATATTTAATTAATGAACAATCCTGTGAATAATGTATAAGAAGAAGAGGCTAAAACGCACCTAAAATCCTGTAGGCTTCTCCATTCTTTTTTACATCAATTCTTTAGTCTGCCTTAGTTCTTATTGCGCAGTTTTCCTCCCTTCTACATTTAATTTTATTTTACTACCAAACACATTTTTCTCTCTCTCTCTCTCCGTAACTTTAAGCTGTACCAGACCGTAAACTTCGTTTCCTGTGGCTTCCTTGAATCTAAACTGAAGGAAAGAAAAAGAAAAGTTAAAGGGGGGGGGGGGGAGTTTGGCCGGATCGGCGACCGATTCCCAGGCCTGCCTCAGGCTATCACTTATTCAGTTCGTTTAAACAGAGCCTGGCTTTTAGAGTTCTTCCAGATTTCCGGAAAATATCGGAAAGCTTGAGGGCGTGCAACTGACCAAGAGTGGCATTGTGTCTGTTCTTACACTCACGTTAGCAGTTTGTGATTAATGTGTGAATCAATGTGTACATTTTTACAACCAGAGGATAGCAGCAAGCTATTTAATGTAATACTTAATGTCAGTTCTCACTACAGAGGCCTGCTACAAGCTGAGGATTATAACAAAACATATACAGGGCGTTCATAAACTACATCGAAGTAATTACAGAGTGTAGAGATGTATATAAGCAATTTGAGATAAGCAATGTATGGTCCACAACTAAACATAACACAGCGTTTTGGTTTAAAACGGTTTGACATCAGATGCTCAAAAGTCGGGTAAAACACTGGTTTACAATGTCTTTAAACATGTCTTGCAATCATAGAAATATCGATTTTCCGCAGTTCGTTATCAGTGTTTTAAAGATTTAGTCCCATAAAAACTCCCCAAATTTTAAACTAATCATTTGACAGTGCGACACTGAACATCTATTAACCGCCGTTTTTTTAAAAAAAATTTTTATTGGTATTGATTTTATCAACTAATGGCGATATTTAAATAATTCGCATTTGCATACATTATACACCGCCACGGGTAGCCGAGGTCGTTAAGGCGCGCACTCGTGAGCGGGAGATCTGGGGTTTGAATCCCGCCAGCAGCCTGACTAAGGTTTTTTCCAGGTTTTCCTCAGTCCTCATAAATGGCAAATGCCGGGGAGGTACCCTAAATTTAGGCCTGCAACGATTACTTCCTTCAAAATAAATGCTTTCCCAATATATCATTTCATTTCATGCACCATCAGGGTCCATTGCCAGTGGTGCCTCAGGAGTTATTGGTGTTTAACGGGCGTTAAGCACCATTTATACATTATACACTGTGTGTGCAAATGAACATGCATTAGGGAATTAAAATTTACTGAGTATCTTTAGTTAAGATTTCATATTGATACCTTTAAAACTTTATGAGATACAGCGCAAAATGTATACTGCTCCATTATTTCCTATATTTACACTTCCTGGTTACCTTAAAAACATGTGGTTACGTTTAAAATTTCTAATTTTATATCTAAGTTTATTTGTATATTCTTGTAAGAGTGAAGTTTTGTATAAATATAAAAATAATATAACTATTCTTCATCCAGGACCAAGTTTGAAACATTAATATATAAAGCAAGTCTAATTCTCTTGCTAATGGGCACTTCGGCTTTCAACTTTACCGCCATTGTGGTAGGAATTCATTAGATGGAAAGTTTTCTACTTTCTTAATACCTAAATTCAAACTTTGCTAGTTGTTGATTTAAAAAATACAATAACATTTTTTTTTGTTTTGTTATTTTGATACACTCACGCCAAGAATTAATCTTATTCATCTACACTGAAAGTTATTGCATACATTTTACATTTCCAATGTGTGTTACTATTCCTTTCAATCTTAAACCACAAAGTTTCTACTGATTTATACTTTTTGCATAAAGTTGAACTCCAGCTTTTGTAAATGTTCACGCCAATTTTACTAATAAATGAACATTTTGTTTATATATGTTGAATACAATGAAAAGTTTAGGAATTATTTCATTTCAATCTTGGGGTATCAAGCAACTACGTCTAATAATTTTGGTTATTACTACGCATTCCCCTTAAAAAATTATTTTCCAAATTCATTATTTCGTCTCATTTATCATCAATGAATACCACCTGTGATATCGCAATAGCATAAACGGGCATTAAGCACTATAATAAACTTATTTTAAAGGTGACCACTATTTTGGATGTAAATGTATAATTAGATAACTTACCTTAGTTGGAGCAGAAAACACCACCTAGAAAAAAACAAACCAAAATGTTTAGATATTCTTAAATATTCAAGTAATTTTAAAAATGTAAATATTAATTTTATGTATCCTACAAGCTTAAAAGTAACAGATACATAAAATAAACAACACATTATTTTCTATATGTGTGCATTACATTGAGGTTATTTGAGTTATGGACTGCCTGAGCACCTGGTTACTCGGTAGGTTCGCCCGCACCAATTGGGAAAAGGTAAATAGAGACGCGAGAAAAGTTAGTGTATTTATTTACTGAAATCATAGAATTATATCACCCGCACATGCATTAAATGGCCTTGACGACTGACTTCTCCGTTCTGCCGACCTTATAACCCCTAGAATATATCTGCATATAAGTTAAGTAATATTTGAAGCAGAAAATCACTGTATTTGCACAGGTAATTTCGGGCCAGCGTCATAGGAAATCCGTTAATAGTGCAGATAGAGGAAAAGCGGCATACTACCAACAAATATAAAGCAGGTAACATCGGGCGGAGTGCCTTTTAGGCACCCTGGGACTGGCGATGCATGGATATAACCTGTTAGGCAAATTAATGATTCACCACACAGCGTGCGGACGAAATGACGGGACTTGGCAGTTGCAATGATAAATGTGGCAGTTTGTGCCAAGTGTCATTTATGAGCGTTTTAAAACAGGTCATATTAAAAATGTGTAATAAAAAGGAGGTTAAAACAAATTTCTGCTCTGTTCAATGTTCACTATACCTGTGCACTAAGGGGTTGTATAATGCAATAAAGTATAATTTAACGCATTCCTATACATAATGAGAGCATTTAAAATCCCGCTACTTAGATCGATCGACCAGCGGGTGCAGCCCTCTTCAAACGCCGAGGTTCCCTATGCACCCTGGGCGGCACCATTCTGTCTTCCAGACAGTTGCGAGCGGGATTCCGACATAGTCGTGCATTGTGTTGCGCGATTTAATGCGCACATTTTTGTCTAAAAGTAGT
The DNA here is from genome assembly GCA_030762175.1 of Metallyticus violacea. Taxonomy (NCBI): domain Eukaryota; kingdom Metazoa; phylum Arthropoda; class Insecta; order Mantodea; family Metallyticidae; genus Metallyticus; species Metallyticus violacea. The sequence goes on from CM060837.1 coordinate 66,087,769, forward strand.
ATTCAAAATTGTGGTGCGCAATAAATTCGATGGCGTATTAGATTCGAATTCAAATCCGTTCCGCATTTCCCCAGTAAATACATTCAAATTTATCCGTTATTACGTAATAGTACATTGCCTGCAATTCTCGACTTCGTTAGTCCATCCTGGTGGTCTAGTGGTAGCCATACTTGCCTCGTAAACTCAAGATCGTAGGTTTGATCCCTACCAGGGTCGATGGATGTTTTCCGGGCATAAAAATCCTAAGTATGACTTCCTTCGTAAGGGAAGTAAAGCCGTGGGTCTCGTGTCGTACATTTACAGCACGAAAAAAAAAAAACATTAAGCGTGAAGAGGCCTCTGAGCAAAAGTTGTAGGCCGTTTCACGCCCTGAATTGAATGGAACGCTGATGACCTGAGCTGTTAAAGAGCGTCCGTAAACAAATCAATTCAACAATTTCGCTTCGTTACATTTATTGTTGGTTATTATTGCATAGAGCACTTGGATAGTAGGTAGTCACGAAATGGAGGGCAACATTTTATGATGCTACTTTCTAGCGTAAAGTAATTCTTTGTACAGAAAAAAAAATGGTAACTAAAAGATATGGAGAATTAAATGTAGCTGAGAGCTACAACTCCACTGATGTCCAGGTTCTGTTGCCAAGAATTCCAGTGGGGAGCAGCCCGGATATCGAGCGTTAGCAGAAATGAAGACGCATAGAGTAAATTGGATAATAATTGTAAATTAATAAAGTTTAAATGTAACAATTGCTACTGGGTACCAATTGCAATTGTAGATGTTATTATAAGTCATAGTAAATAGCCGTAGTGCTGGATTCCAGTACCGGTTTTGTTGTTGAAGTTTTAATTTTGTTTAGTCATAGTGTCAGTAGTGTAGATTTTAAAATCTGTAAAATTTAATTGTAATTTAAATTGTATTGAAAGATATAAGAGGAATAAATAAATGAAATCTGGAGTATTACGTCCTGATGTAGAACCAAGATATCAGGATGTAAGTATTGCAGAATTAAAATTAAAAAAAAAAAATTGTAGCTGAGAGCAACGTTCGCTTGTGGCGGCAACAGAAATTGACATTATTTGCAACTAAAGCTGGTAGGAGGCAATTCACTGGTCCTCGCAAAGGAAGACTTCCTGACGTTGAAGAAAAAGTTTTGGAATTCGTACATGAAAGCAGGAAGAACGGGCAACCTGTGACTAGTGACACCATAAGAAATAACTTTTTCTTCTTTCACCTACGCCAGCTGTCCTGCCAACAACGCGAGTGATGGATTTTGCCCTACGTACTCCAAGATCTAACAATAGTCCAATGTTCTGATCGTTTTATGAAGCAGACGGGCTTATGTCTAAGACAACACTATGCCAAAACTTATTTATGATTTTAAGTTTGAAATTTGGGGTGCGCATTACATTCGATGGCACATTAGATTCGCGTAAATACGGTATTCATTTTAAATGTCCTGGCAACCGGGTTCCAACACGATAAACAATATTATAGTTAGTGCAATTTTAATGAAACAGTTCTGTGACTGACCGGAAAACAAAATCAAGACTGCTCGTCAATACATGGAATAGCGCCGTATATTTGGTCCCAGAATTATTGGTCCTGATTTATTGCCTCCTCGTTCCCCAGATTTTATGATTTTTATCTTTGTAAACACTGAAAAATAGTATATTCAACAAACCCTCACACACTGGAGGAACTTTGGGCAAACATTCGAAACTTAATCAGGTCCATTAGTAATGTGGCACTGATGCATGTAGGTGATACTTTTCTGGGAATATGTGGATTGCGTGTCAGGGAAAATGGACAACATTTCCAGCACTAAACATAAGAAGGGTGAATACCAAATTCTGTTTCAATATGTGGTACCTAAGTTTTAAAATAGTGAAGCGCTTGAGCACCGTAAGTGTATGCAAGAAAATTCAGGCTGCATTGCGGTTTTAACCACCTGCCGGCTGACTACAGGATCTACCTTTGAACTACTCTCGCTAGAGCGAACTTTTGAACCACTCTGTACTGACTCCTTTTTAACAGAGACACAAATATGCTATTATATCATTTCTTGAAAGTTCAAATTTATTCCTGTTGTACTGTATACGGTTATTCAGTGATATAGTAAGGCATGAATATTTAAGCAATAGAGAGAGAGAGACATACACACACGTGCATATATCAGAGTTTATATTTATTATATTTCATATATAGAAAACCTTTCATGTATTTGCGCAGAAATATATAAAGGTTGAGTATTAAAAATTCATGGCAAAATATTTTGCACATAATGTAATACCGCCAAGAGTGGCCGAGGTCGTTAAGACGTGGACTTGTGAGGTTTTTTTCCAGGTTTTCTTCAGTCCTCTTAAATGGCAAATGCCGGAGAGGTACTGGAACGCCTCCTTCCTTAAAATACCCTTTCCCAATATTTCATTTCATTTCATGCATCATCAGTGTCCACCGCCTGTGTGCTTCAATAGTACAAACAGGCGTTAAACGCTATTCTTTCATTTACATTGCATAGTAACAAATGCGAACAGTGTCATTTCTTAGGAAGGTATACCTATTCACTGCAAGTATATGTCGCTAATGTACGAACGTATATGAAGATCTAAAGTAGCGTCAAGGAGCACCGCCCTGGAGATGTTTTCTAAGTGTAAGCAATGTGCGTAGTAATAATGATTTGTCATATCAGACTGTAGCACTGTCTGCATGTAGAGAGTGTGTCACACACGCGGTTCTTCAAGTGAAGCTAGTAAAGTATCATTTTACCTGTTTTCTAAGTAGATACATTGAAACGTAATTTTGCTTTATATTTTTAACCTTTTTATTTTCAAATATTCCAGTGTTCGTACAGGAACGTGTATTTTAGAATCACTGTGAGGAGAGCGAAAGTGGTTAGCTCTGAAGAAGATATTATAACAGAAACAGAGAAAGATGAAACAAAGGAACGGATGATTATCTAACGAAAGGATTATTTTCTTTCAAGATGTAAAGCTGCCTGTCTAAGGGCAGGTATACGAGAGGCCGACGCAGCACTTTTCTGCTCTCTGAATGTTTATGCCTGGTTGCCATGGCAACAAATAAAGCTTACGCTGTATGTTTGTTGTTACACTACCTGCTTCGAGGCTAACGCCTTGAACTTTTAGGGGAAGGAAAACTCTTTGTAGAGGCTATACAGTAGTCATTGAAACTCTTAAAACCTTTTGCATACCTTGCGAATCACTTCCCCTTTTAGGCATTGGAATTTTTTGTCCTTGTAGCTTCACTTTTGGTAACTTCCGTTCAGTGTATGAAAACAGTTTATATAGAGTGGTTACTGGTGTGTTTATTAAAGTTAGCTGCCGTGAGTTATGTGGAATTAAAGCTTCGTCAAAAGTTTAATTTTTAAAAACTTATTAGTGATTTGCAATGAATCCGCAAAAGGGCGTAGTGTATAGTGTGCTACAAATACATTTTCACGGTGAACTGAGGGTAATAAAAGGGGTGTGTTACTAACGGGAACACCAAAGGCAATACTTAATGTGTCAACGCAAAAAGTGGAAAGGAAAAGTATGAAATTCTACAGCAGACATTTTAAAAGTTGGCGGTATAGTGAATATGAGTGGTTGATAGGTAGAAACTGCTTTCTATTACTTGAAATTCTGATGGTTTTTGTGACATACTGAATATCATCTGGTCATTGCATAAACATTCAGATCCTGTTGAAGTTCACTAGTGCATGCTGCAATTAAAATAGCTCGAGAAGAATCAGAATACAGTTGAAATAGGTCATTTGCATGACATGTTTTTTGTGAAAAGAGCTTTTAGACCACAAACCGCTATGAATTTGTCATATGTTGGTCGTTCTAACACTTGATGGAGGTGGATAGGCTATGGAGAATAAGGCATTTGACTTCATATGTAGAAATTATCCCTTTGACAGTGGTGCGCATGTAGAAAGACTTGCTTGGGTATCGCAGAATCCTGTTCGAAGTGGGAGGAACTCGAGTATTCTCCAAACAAGAGCACCAGCGACTTTGACCTCTTACCAAACTAAGGGAACCGAAAGCTTTTCCGTACAATAGAAGCAATACTTCTGATAATAGGGCGCGCATGCGCAAACATACATAAACAGTACCGGTACTGGATTCAAAGGGCAGGGGAACGTATTGAAAGTTAAGAGTTTTATTTATTATTTTTTCCCTTAAAGATTCGCAGTAAATAATATGTCCCCACTGCCTTTCATAATATTTGTTTGTTATGAAAAAGCATTTGATAAATTTTTACGAAATAAACTATGGACCATAACGAGAAAGAGGATATACAGCACACATCATTAAATTAATCCAGAATACGAGATAAAGTCGGAGTTATTTATTTATTTTTATCGCGCACAACATTGTTGAAACAATGTTGCATGATTAAAACGGATCAATCCTCATTGGTGCACAAAAACAGAAGTTCGCACGCGCATGCGCCTGTACACGGAACCAGCAAACTGCGTCAGGTCGCCAGTCGCATACAAAAGAGTTGCGTTCAAGTTTTCGTTTGTAGAAATCCGGCATGGAAGCTTACAGATTGTTGCAGTAGGCATATGGTGATGATGTCTGTTACAATCTAAGGAATTTAAGGAGCGTCTTGTTTCAACAACAAAGCAAAGCGGTGCAGGTGCTCCAACAACAACAATAAACGAAACCATGATTAACACATCTGGCGTCATTGTTCGTGAAGACCTACGGATGACAATTGACAGATTTGCAGGCATGTTACACATTTCCTATGAGAGTACATTTTCGATTCTCCATTATCACTTCAATATGGCGAGGTGGAACCCAAGATTACTGACTCCTGAACAGAAGATGGTGCGAATAAAAGTGTGCAGGTTATTTCGAATGTGTCCCCCATCCTCCATACACCCTAAACTTAGCCCCTTGCGACTTTTATCTCTTTCCTTATCTAAAATAGAGCTAAGAGGGAGCCTTTTGGTACTTCAGAGGCCATCGTGAAAAAAGGCTGAGGAGGTTTGAAGAAGAAATCAAAACATACCTTCCAGCACGTGTTTGTTGGCCTTTATGACAATGCCGAATAATATTAATGTAAATGTAACGATGCAAAGCAACACATATATAGCCAAAAATGTGAAAAAATTAAAACTACATATAAGAAAATTGTGATACTAAGTGAATCAAACAATGGCAAGCATAACAACATTAATAATGTGTACCAAGAATGAAACACGAGACAGACAGTTTTGTTACACATAGAAAAGAAATGAACGAATTTCATTCCCTTAGTATACTATATTGAAAATATAAAGCATTGTAACGTATAGTATTATTACAATCCATTGTAATAAGTGACTGTTTTATCTCAAAATTTGTTAGTTATGCGTTGGATTCAGTAGAGAGAAGTCGTGTTTTAAATTCCATGAGCAGAAATCGTGGTTCTTACTCCGTATAGTGAACTAGCATTATAACATTACGTAAAGATAAGTAGCGGTTAATGTTTCTTGGAAGAAATTACAAAATATTATTTGTGGTGAGTGACAGGAGTTACGAGTGTGAATTAATATCCATATAGGAAAATTGTATAGCGTTATAACAGACAAAAAGCACAGTTTTCGGGAGAGAAACATAAATTATAACACGTCTGTCTCATATTCAGTTTGCATATAATAATATTCTGAGAGCATATTTTATTCAGAAAAGTGTACCGTTGTGTGGCAATAATAAAACATTAATAAACTCCGTAGATTTCTATCCATTGTGATTTTGTTATACTTAAAAGAATACTCCTTTCATCCCAGAAGTATCAATTTGGAAAATCCAGCTATAATACCAAACCCTGAACTTGGCGAGCACTTTGTGGTGGTAGTTAGGAGTGACGACAAACGTCTACGTGCATGTCTCTTTTCTCCGCTACAAATGGCAGCACTAGTTTTATGTTATGGAAGTGAAAACGGAATAGTAGGCAGACAGAAGAATATAAAGTTCAGAAATGAAATTCCTGCTATCATTAGCTACAAATAGATTAACAGATCAGAAGGGAAATGTAGAAATAAGAGAAGAATTAAAAATCTATGATCTGAATGAACAAATACAGAAATCAAGCACGGACTGCTGCCAACATATAACATTTTCGAAAACTATACTTAAATTATGTACCATAAGGTTACAGAAACAGGCCGTTTATAAGATGTCAAGACCAATTCAACTTTTTGGAAGTTTGTAATAGGTCCAATGTCCTAATCCTTGGGTAGAAGAAGAATATTAAGCGTATATTGGTTTTAAAAATATGTTCTCAGATATAGATGTATTGCTACTACTTTTTACAGTCCTTGTACAGTTAAAAATCAGAAACGTAATAAAATTAAAAAATAATCACATTGTAATAAGGTGCACAAGCAATGTAAGTTTAAAATTTTTCATGGTATTAATTTCAGCAGCGGCTTCAGGGAGAAAAATCAGTGATAAAATGCACATAAGTGACTCAGTACAAAGTAGCAAAAAAATTCAGCATCGCACAATAGAAGCTCCAATTAGGAAAAGCTGCCATGAAGACAAAAATAAAACTGAAAGTCAATCAGGCTTCCGTAAGGGAAGGTCCTGTATTGACATTTTTTTTCCTCTCGAGCAAGTAATTAAAAAAATAAGAGGACTTAATTTAGAACAAAATCTTATTTTTAGATTAAGAGAAAGCTTTTGACATAGTAAAAATCATCTTCTAAACAATACCACAGATGATTTAGAAGAAATAGGAAATCCACTCCATCTAGGAGAGCTATTTATATCCCTATATTAGTAGACTTTGGGGCTATCAAAACTGATATGGAAATAGTAATAGTAATTGCGGTTTTCTATTAAATAAATGAATAATGAACATTTCGGAAAATAAAACTAAAGTAATGGCTTACCGAGGAAAGAAACCAGTTCTAACAAATGCGGTAATTACAAAGCTATTGAAGTTAAATCCCTATATAGGTAATTACCGCAGTGCAAGAACTTAAACCGGGTGACCCTGCATCCAGGAGTAGAGTTTGTAAACGACTTTTAAATAGTGTACGTGACAGAGAAATTGACCATAGTCTAATTTTCTTTACGCACAAATCTTTGTTCCTCTAAGTGGGTATGTTAATTCACAAAACAACCGACACTGGAGTTCAGAAAAACCTGACATGCTTCAGGAGAAACCTCTGCATGTTCAAAAGATAGTGTGTTGTGCCAAATAATAAGAAATAATTCTTAGTATTAGATATGTGCAGAGTGTTTCGCAATCCTTTTGCCGTGAATTAAGTGTGAGAGAATACAGGTTCGCGATTTCCAACAGGACCGTGCGACGGCACATACAGCCCATGTCTCCATGCATGAATTTTAAATATTCGACGATAATAGCCTCTAACAACACATGGGTCATTCTTATCTCTGGGGGAAATACAAGGAAAAAGTGTGCAAGACAAATTCAACATAATAGATGAACTGAAAAATAACATTCGTGAAGAAATGTCTTCCATTTCTTACAGGAAAGTGCACAGGGTAATGGTTAATTTCATAAATCGATATCAGAAATGTATGGAAATTGAAGCGAGGCAGTTCAGGCTTTTTCTTGCTTGATAATGATGAGTAAATGTATCGTTTAAGTGTTAGTGTTAACTTAATGCAACAATCATAGCTGCGAACTTTCTGACTCCCGTACACCGCGGTACCAGCTTGACGCAAACGTCAGTCGCGGTTCAGCGAAGGAAAAATCGCCCACTGTTTCATCATGTAATATCTAACCTAATATTTTATATTAAATGAAACAAACTAGTGTAAAAGCACATTCGGTTTGTTAAGGCTCTTGCGTCTGTTCAAACTTTATTGAACTTAAATAAATACACTACCGATGACAATTTCAATTCCTTAATCACCAAATAATTACATTGTTTTTCATTGAGGGCCGCAAATTCTCTGTTTCAAATCACTTTTATAACATCCGTGTACCATCTCTGAAACAATTGTGGATCAGTAAATCTAATCTAAAATAGTGTTATCTTAGTATTTAATTTTTATTATTATTATTATTTTCCATTTTAATGCCCGTTATAATAAGTTGTACCTGTACCATGTCGAGTTTTAATATTTACAAGCCTGTCTGCGATGACATGTAAACAGAACGTTATGTTGGTGGAGTTATTTGGATGGAAAGTCATGTAAACTTTACTTAAACAGGTATTTCGCTAACCCTGCTTGTGGAGCTAAGTGGCTCTATCCTGGAGGCTTCTGCGAACAGAAAGTGCATTTGCTAATTAGCATGCCGTTCCTTTCGAAAGAATCTCTCGAAGAGACTCCCATCTCTCCAAAGCATTAAATCCATTGCTGGTACTAAAAGGTGAATTTACTAATTAGCTTCCCTTTAAACCTTTTTTAAAGAGTGCACTAGACACTTAGGGCTTTCTATGGATAGACAGAGATGTGCATCATTTGCTGTAATTTCTTACTGGAGGGAAGAAGCTGTTGATCCAGTCACCTTTCTGGAATCTTCCAGGATATCTGCCTTTGGGGAAGACCTCTTTTTAAGTCGACTGTGAAATTTACTTACTAGATACTAAATCTCTCCCTCTCTAGATCAAAAAGCTTAGAAACGAAGTTAATTAACAGATCATAAGTAACGTGTTCACAATATTTACAGCAGCATATGAATTCAAAGATTAAGAAATGTAAAACGAAAAGTTCTTAAAATGTAAAAAATATGGATGTAAATTTAACATACATATTTATTTTTTTACACTATTAATTGTTTCTCTGTTACAGTTGACAGAAAAACGAAAGAAAATTTAACTTTGAAACCGATATTCTTCCTTGATATTTTTATTTTATTTAGGAACATTTTTACACACTCATTAATTTTATATCTTAATTAAATTTCCTAAAAAGAATTTTGTATTTGGAAGCTGACGACAAATATACTAAAATTATTCTTTTAATTGTATTTTTTTTTTTCGACCATAGAACAGTAATGCATGAAACATAGTAATACTAAAGCATATTGATATACTGTTGTGCTTTCTCTTAGGTTTATAGTAAAAGGTGTTTATATTTCAAATGGAAAGAGAAAATTATTATATTATTTATTTATTATTTGTATACCAGTATTATCTAAAACTGAAATGGGACTAACATTTCTATAGTTACTTAAATATTAATAATAATATTCATCACCCAGTAAGAAATGCAGCACGTAACGATCCAGTACAAACAATGCATCAGGTTGCACCCAGAGAGAACGATAAATCGTAAGCATGGACCACTGAAGGATGGTGTGGGTAGAAGGCTATTCACAACAGTTGATATGAGTGTCAGTGGTAGTGCCATATCTACGTCCTGTCTACAAAATAGACACCATTTTCCCCAGTCTTTGAGAGCCCTGTAAATACCGAGGGTGCCAAAAAATGTATACAGAATTGCACAGTATATATCTATTTAATATATTTCAAAGTTGTATCGAAAAAAAACAGTATTGTGTAGTATGATGTTCTGTAAACAGATGTGACTGACATACATTATGATAGCGTTGCTACGTGACAGGTAAATCAACAATGAACAAATGAAGCCAATATTATCGTAAATCAATAATGAACAAATGAAGCCAAGATTATCGTATAAGGTTCTGTAAACAAATATGACTCGCATTACATTAAGCTAGCGTTGCTACAACAAAATAGAGCCAAGGTTATCGTTTGAACAGCGTAAAGCATTTTGAAGTGGTAATGGAAAACGGAGAATATTGTTTAAGTTCAAAGACAATGGAGACGTGTGTACAGAACAGAACCGCCAACGCGAGTAACAATTGTACGCATTGGAAATAAATTTGACATTCGTGGTACCGTATACCATACAAAACCAGCTACACTGGCAGCACTTCGGGAAAAACTTGAAACGGCATGTGCTGCAATCGCTGAGGACACTTTCGCAAACGTTGATCAATCAGTAGTTCAACGTACTCAGAAGTGTATCGACGCGGTTGGTGGGTATTTTGAGCAACTATTGCAGCTGTATATGTCTAAGATGATTAGTGCTCATCATTTTCTATTTGTGTGAATTCAGTGTTTTCTTTGCTTGATGTGTGTATACATTTTTTGGCACCCTCTGTATGCTTAAGGATGAGATATTAACTAATTCTTGAAATTTGTAGACGACAGCATTGTTTGAATTTGAATTTATTTCCAACAAACACAAACGACATTACAATAAAATGTACATATTTTCATTATTTCAGAGTAATGAAATACAAATATTAACTTATTAATTTTGAACAATAGTCCCCGGTACTTCATTAGTAGCCTAGCTGGAATATCTAATAATCGTCTACCATACTAACCAACATTGTATATTTCCTAATAAAAATAACTGGATACAATTAGCTAATTTTAAATCACCCATATTTTGCCAAAACTAATATCACCAAAATACTTTTAGCTAAAGTTGCTTGTTAACATTCTAGTCCCCACTCGCACCTCTACACAAATAAATTAGAAAAAGGGACTTTTACCGGTGCATTTTTTCATTATAATTTGTGAAGGAATAATGCAATGGTATGGAAGAAGTGCATTTTTATTCCATTGAACTGATATACAGAGGGAGCAAAAAATGTATACACGCTTCAAGCAAAGAAAATTCCGTGTTAACATAACACAACTGAATTCACACAAACAGAAAATGATGAGTACTAATCATCTCAAGCTTTTACAGTTACAACAGTTGCTTAAAATGCTCACCATCGCCGTAGATACACCTCTGAGTACGTTGAACTACTGATTGAGTAAAGTTTGCGAAAGTGTCCTCAACACAGGCCGTTTCAATTTCTTCCAAGTGCTGTCAGTGTAGCTGGTTTTCTACGGTATACAACATCCTTAAGAGTTCCCCATAGGTAGAGGTTCAACGGAGTTATATCTGGAGAACGCGGTGGAAACTCAATCGGATCTCTTCGTCCTATCCAGTGCCTTGGATCCAGGACGCGGGGTTTGTTGCTGTGCGAGGTCTCCCAGATCTGTCCTTCTGAACATCGCATACGGTACCATGAGTCTCAAATTTGTCTCGAATGAGTGCAATTGTTACTCGTGTTGACGGTTCTGTTCTGTACACACGTCTCCATTGCCTTTGAACTTCAACAACATTCTCGGTTTTCCAATACCACTTCAAAATTGCTTTTTCTGTTCAAATGATAATCTTGGCTCTATTTTGTTGTAACAATGTTAGCATAACGTAATGTGAGTCGCATTTGTTTACAGAACATTATACGATAATCTCGGCTTCATTTGTTCGTTGTTGATCTACCTGTCGCGTAGCAACGCTATCGTAATTATGTGAATCATATCTGTTTACAGAACATCATACGATAATCTTGGTTTCATTTTTTCATTGTTGATTTTCCTGTCACGTAGCAACACTATCATAATGCATGTGAGTCACATTATACATTATGTTGTTTTTCGGTCCAACTTTGAAATATATTAAATTGATATCTACTGTGAAAGTGTGTATACACTATCTGGGCACCCTCGGTATATCACTGAAACTATTGTGTGATCTTTTTTTTTTTCGATTTTTAAATAGGAAGTTACTTTTGAAATACTCTAATTAACAATGTTTGAACTAATTCAATTATAGGAAAGTAATAACTTGCAAAAAGTTAAATTTTACTATTACTAAAAATGTCTCCCGGCTTTGCAAATGGTATATATCACACTAAGCATAATTACAGTGCTCACGACAGCGTAACTATTACATATAACAAGCTTATGCTCAAATGCAATACTAATCAAGCATACCCAAAATTACTATGCTCCACAAAATACATTAATTAACAAGGCAGTGTCTAAAATAAACGAGAGTAAAGTCGGTCACGCGAGATCATTATTATACATGTATGCTTAACGCATCGTCAATGTAAACCTGCTCTTCGTTGCAAAAGTTACCTCCCCCAACATCACAGTTATCACCATGGTGGATGAATCTAAAGAGAAAGAAGCTATCGAGACGAAAGCAGTGTTCTGCCTGCCAGTCTCCAGTGAGGAAGAGAAGGGAAGGATAGGATAGGATATGTCATCCGACAGTTGGATGTTTAATAGCAGGAAGCTTCTAGAACTTTTTTTTGGAGGGTTGTCTTACTTTTCCACTGGTACCCTTGTTCCCAATCTCCATCTTTCATTATCTTGCCAATCTTCCCCTTGCTGTTGTAGTTTTTCATTGTTAATTTGATGATAGTCCTGGGCGAGCACGTTTTCTCCTTCCTGACCGTGACTGCTCCAAAAGGTCATCGTTCGACCTCCATTCTCCTAACGTGGCCGTACCATTGTAGAGCCCGCTTCTGGATTCTCTCTGCAACTGAATCCTACATATCCCTGACCTTCTAACCTCTTCATTTTTTTTCCTTTCCAATCTAGACCCCTGGTTCCTCTTCGTATGCCAAGCATCTCCGATGCCTGAAGTTTACCTTTTTGGCGTTCAGTCAAAATTCAACCTTAATATACTCTCCAATAATGTATAAAGGATGTTTTTCTTTGTTTCCTTGGATACAACTCTGTTCCAAAGAACAGCATTTAACATCTTAATCGCCCTTCTGACCTGTAAGATTATGTAGCCCACATCAGATTCACAGCTCCCCACTAATGGACCCAAGTGTTTAAATTGTTCACTACTGTGATGGTTCCCTGTGGTAGAGTTATATCTTTTCCACCCCCTCCTGCTACCAGATATTCAGTTTTCTTCATAGTTATTTGAAGTCCTCCAGATTCAAATGCTACCATTAATTTTCTTATCAAATACTTTGCATCCTCTCGACTTTGAGCAATCAACACCTAAAGTATATGCGAACTTTAAACATTCTGTTCTAAAGAAGTGTAGCCAAAATCGGGCCGTAGTTCTGATTAGTTCTGACATTGAGGAGACACCTTCTGTTTGCCAGCTCAGTATTATCTAATTTTCAGTCGAATTCAACATTATTTTTTACAACAGCATTCATGATGTCTCTGGAGGGATATCATGAGCAGCGCATTAGAATTCAATTTTGCATGAAACTTTCTAAATCCTTTACCGCAACTCATCAAATGATGAAAGAAGCTTATGGAGACAATTGATTAAGCCGTGCTCATTGTCGGTATATGCGGTTTAAAAGTGATCGGGAGTTCTTAGTTGATGACCCGTGTTAGGACGCCCATCGACATAAATTGACGACGCACATGCGGCCAGAATTAATGAGGTCAGTCATAAACATCGACGTTGAACTATTCGTCAAATTGCCGAAGAGTGTAACATTTTTGTGGAAGTGTCATAAAATCCTGACAAAAAGTTTGGTATGTTGCACCAAAGTTTGTTTGTCCCTCTGCTGTTGACACAAGAACAGAAAGACAGTTTTGAGGTTACGTAAATAAGGATTCAACTTTTATTTATTTGTTTGTTTATTTTTTAAATTTATTTATTTGATTTATTTTTAAATAGTGTTTAACGCTCGTTTTTATTCTGAGGCATCACAGGCTGGGGACGTGAAATGAAATGATAATTTGGAAAGGAATTTTTTTTTTAAAGGAAATTTCCAGATCTAAGTTTGGGGACCTCTCCGGCATTTGGCATTTATGAGAACTACGTGCGAAATATGTGTTTTGAATTATTTATTCAGCTGAACAGCATAAGAGAGATTCAAAGTGGCAGGGGGTTTATCTTATTTTATGCCTTTGACATCTTTGTGTTTCATGATTTCGAATTTTGCGTTATGCGGAATACTTTTTTTAATGAAAAGTTGGAAGAATCCTCAGTCAAGAAGGACGGTCCTGGTGGGAATCGAATCCAAGATCTTCCGCTCATGAGTACGCGCCTTAACGACCTCGACCACTTGTTGCGGTATTAATTTTTATGAATAGAATAAACACTGATGATGAGCCTGTGGTTACAATGTTGATATGAAAGTTCAATCATCAAAATGAGTTGGGGAAAAGCAAGAAAGAAGAAAAAAACTTCAGGTCAGGTCAATCGTCAAAGTGCTATTGTCGGTTTTCTGCGATATTTAGGGTGTTACTCATCACGAATTTCTGTCAGAGGGTCAAATTTTAAATTGTTGGTATTACCAAAATGTTCCGATAAAATGTGAGAAGGAAGAGATCTGGATTGCAAAATGGGCCAAAATCGAAAACTAGGAGGACAAAATTATTTTTCTTCTTTCTTAGAATAAAAACATTTATAACTTGTTATTGTATTGTGATTAAAGTGGGCTATAAGAATACCGTCTGGAGGTTTGGTTATCTCACCGATGCAGAGCAGCAGATTTTGATGTCATGCAGAGTGCGATCGTGAAAGGCTGTGTTTTGGTTTGTGTGAGTGTTTGTATGTGATGTTTTAAGATGAAACTCATATTATATTTATGATGAACGGAAGGTGGAAGCATGTTGCCTTGACAAAGCATAAAGCAGAAGTAAAAGCAGTAGAAGTATCCGCTAGAAGTATCCCAGGCATGACTGTAGATGTACTGAAAAACGCCGCCCATGGGGCACTAGTTAAGATCTATAATGTATATGGGGCAGAAATTTAAGAATAAGAACCAACTCAGATCTATTCCTACGACCCGCCATTAAAATGATAGCATCAAAATTACGAAAGGGGCTGGAAACTATAGGCTAGTGACCACACGATGGAAATGGATAGGCAGCAGACATTTGCGCAACGCAGAGGGATCATTTCGATGGAAATTTTACTAATTTTTAAATTTTATTCTGTAATAACAGAACATAATATTCTAGACTAATCTTTATTTATTCCTCTTACATTTATCAATGCAATTTAAATTCTACAGATTTTAAAATCTCCATACTAAAACTATAACAAAACAAAACTAAAACTTCAAACAACTAAACCGGTACTGGAATCCAGCACTATGGCTACTTTAACTGTAATTAATAATATTTAGAATTAATTCATTTACATTTTTATACAGTTGAATATCTACAATCTTTATTTCGGCTGAAGCTCGGCATCCTTGTTGCCGCCCATAAGAATTCCAGGCAACAGCACCTGGACATGGATGAGGTTGCTGCCGATCTCAAGCAGCAACCCAGTGGTCATAGTATGTAGACAGTGCAGTTCCTTGTCTTTTCTTTTTCCTTTATCTTCTTCTACTTTTCAACTTCTATCTGTACCTTATATTTTCCTCATTTTGTTCTCGGTCTACCTCTTCTTCTATCAACTGCTTCCTTACCGCCCGAAGACTGCCATTATTATCTTCTTCTGTTAATTCTGCTCCCTTCTTTTGATTCAATTTGGGTGATATCTTCATATTCTTGTTTTTGAACTGACTCATCTTGTATATATCTTTCTTGTCATCTCTGATTCTCTGGGATCTTCTAGAGGAATATACTCTTCCTGACCGTTGGATTTTCTCTGTAATTAGATTGTTGTTCTTTATATACTCTTATGCCATTTTACATTATCTTTTATTTGTTAAATCATTCAATACTCTAAAATCTTCTTGATCTTTCACGGTGTTCCAAATGTATTTTAGTGGAAGTATAATCGGAACTAAAACCGGTTTGGGGAATGGAAAGACCAAACTTACTAGACAGGGATTCGCGTGGTTCAGACTAGGGTCAGGTTGCGTCGGGTTTACTAAGCCTTGGGTCCAGAGGAGCAACACAGAGGTCTGTGCCACCCGTGGGTTTTTGCATTAGGACGGTACCTTGTTTCCTAAACCGACCCGCCTTTCGGCTGCAGACGATTGCGTCGCCCAGGCGCGCTAAGTTCCCTTAGCTTCCAGATTCTCACTGGCGGATAGGCCATACTAGGCTTAGAACTACTCGTATTTAAGAGGTGAGTCACCCCAGCATTAAGGTAGCCACCACCCTCCCTACCAACAACGGCGATTCCGGCGCACCGGCCCCCAGGGTACACGCCTTAGGCACTCCCCTGGGACACGCCGCCATCGTAGGTCCTCAATTCCCCGTGACTGACGGGTTCACTGCCAAGCCGAGTCCAACCCAATCCGGACAGCTCCCTTCCGGGAGGGGCTCGAATCAAGTCCGGCCCGGCTCCCTCTAGTACGCCAGAAGTACCACGGGCACTCAGGGTCCACAGAGCCCGCACCTGGAGCATCTGAAGAGCAACGGCCGAAGCCGCCCCCCCCCCTTAGAGTCATGGCTGATGATCCAAGATCTTTGACGAATATGAGCAGCGAATTGGTCCCATCTGTGAGCAGGAAAAACCATGGACACATATTCTGGTTGAATATAAAGTTACGAAAAAGTATCTACCACACTCTTTTATGGGATGGAACAGAGGGAGATGGTCATGTTGGACTCTACAGGGCAGAGATCAGATAAATTTCTGATGAAGGTAAAACAGCTCAGGTTTGAAAACTGTAAGGGGAGTTAGGGGAAAACAAATTGATTGAATCCAATTGTGTTTCAATCATAATGGGAGTTCTTTATATTTTATGTGTTTTTAATATATTAAAATATCTTCTTTAATTTATTTTATTTTTATTTATTTTGTATATTATTTCAATCTTATTTTATTGTTGAATATATGTTTTATAGTTCATTGTGAAATATCAAAGTTAATATCTTGTATAAATCAAATATACATACTGTACTATAAAAGCATGTACCCATATGGACCCTTGCTCTTTTGTCATTATAATAAATAAATTATTCTTATTACTTTTAGTTCATATGAAATAAAAAAAAAACCGTTGTAAAGTTTGCCAAACAATTATTACTAAATTTATGATGAACACTAAGATTACTTGTGACTATAATTTTTATTAATTTCTGGCAGTGGTAGCAAGATTCCGCATCTTACAGCTTTTAGACCTCCAGTTTGGAACACGACGCAAGGCATGTCCAGAGTACGTGCTATGTCCTGAACTAAGGAAATGGCGTGGAAAAGGCACATTTAAATGCAAGAAAGTCGTACACGGAAATCGCTGTGATGTATGTAAGGTAATATATACGTCACCAGAGATACACGATACGACCTTAAGAACAAGCATAAGAACAGGAAATGTCCTTTTCCGCCGTAACACACTTTTAGCACTGTCTAAAACATAAAAATGTGAAATTTAGAACGGAATGTGTAAAAAAAGCGATAACAGCTCTTAATTTAGCATGGCAGTACTACATTGCATGAGTGAAATTAGTCAACACTCTCCATCACGGGTTGCCGAGGTCGTTAAGGCGCGGACTCGTGAGCAGGAGGTCTGGGGTTCGAATCCCATCAGGACAGTCCTCCCTGACTGGGTTTTATTCCAGATTTTCCTCAGTCCTCATAACTGGCAAATTCCGGGCAGGTACCCTAAACTTAGGCCTGAAAAGCTTCCTTCCTTAAAAATATCCTTTCCCAATGCATCATTTCATTTCATGTGTCATCAGAGTCCACCGCCTGTGATGCCTCAATAGTAAAAACGGGCGTTAAACTGTACTCAAAAAAAAAAAATCAATCAGAATATGACGTTAAAGAAAATTCAGGACAGTTTCGAACCCCTAACAAAGGGGTTATCTCAAGAACGTATAAATTATTCATAATTGAGATTACGGTTGAACAAAAGGAAGTTTTTGTGAAAACACAGGACGTAGAAAACGTAACATTTAAGGATTGATCATTAAATACAGACAGCATTCCTATTTCAGATTTTTTGAAAAAGAATATCGAAAATTCTGTGGAAAGTAATTTTTAATATAAAAATATTTTAGACAACAATGCAATTTTTTTCACTTCGATGTACACACAGTATATCTCTTAATCGCTATATAATATTTCAGTTGTTTTATAGAAACAAGTTATGTTACTTAGGAGCATAACAGCACCCCTTCCTTTAGTGCCGTATAGTTTTAGGTCTTTTCTTTCTGGAAACTTACTGATGTTACAAAATCCCCAAGAATTGAGTGTAGAGAACATCTGTACAATATATCACGCAAGGGGAAAAAATGTAAAGTAATGATCTCCATTTATTAAAAAATACACTTAGAAATTGATAATTTAACAATTGCACTCCTCGAGGCAGTGTGCATTAAAATCATAATTAGATGAAAGTTCGCAGAAAGGAACAAACAACAAACATTTGTAGGTATTATATCAGTAATAATGAAACCCAAGAGTTAATGTTAATTTACAATTAATCATTTTATATGTAGTATCAGGTAATTAAGTGATTTGTTACTTCATTCCTGAATTGTTAATTGTTAACAGCAATTTTCTCATGTTAAGCGTGTTGCGAATTGGTTTCTTGCTGCAGAATGTGGTGAATTCTAATACTGCAAAGGAGCAATGAGCAAATCTCCCTTAATAAATTATAAATCTAACAAAGAATAAAAAAAAAAAAAGAAAAAAGAAAAGCACAAATTCTAATAAGAATTTTACGCCACAGTTATAACAATTACATGAACTTAAAAATATTAGCAAAGAAATTACATGGATTACCCAATTTAAAAAGTACGAGGGGCATTTGGAAATAATTACAGTGGTAGTCCTGTTTAGTTAATTATGCAACAGGGTTCAATGATTATGAAATCTCTTAATGTACTCCCCAACAAAATCAATCTACCGTTGTCATCTTCCTGGTAACTTCATTATAGTGAAACCATTGTTTAGGAGTACAAGTCACCTCGTGAACAGCTGCCTGAATTTTTTCGTTTTTGCCCAATGTTTATCTTACAGTGAATCCTTCATGTGCTCCAATAAGGCATAATCAGAAGTATCAAATCCGGTGAATATGGCGGATGCGGCACAAAATGAACTCCCACATGACAACTTTCGGTCGTAGTGTTGGGCCTTGCATTGTTATCTTGCTGGGACACTCCTGTCGCCGTTGCTGAATCCTGCGTCTTAGCCGTGTAAGGATCGCTGTTGACAGTCTTGAGGAAATTGGCAGTATGCATGCTTGTCCCAAAAAATGGAGCAGCGCCAACTTTCTTGGGCCAGGACTCCCTGGTTGGTTCCATTGAATGAATTGAACTTTACGTCTGGTGAGTCGTAGTGACACCACGACATGTCACCATCACCAACTTCTCCTAAAATCCGAATCTTCTTAGTGCATTTGCAGTAATCAACGACAGCCCTTTTGTCCTTTTGTGCCTGTATCAAGTCCGTGGAACTCGGTGTGGGCATAGCTTTTTCATACTCAAATTGTTGTGAATAGTGTGCAGGGTTTCACAGCTGAGGCCGTCCGACATTCCGGTTTATCAGAGAGTATGTGCCTATCAGCCGTAATTCAATGCTTATGGGAGACCGCGATGTATGTACAGAATCTCTGCCATTGGCGAACCCATTGATCCAGCTGTAAACGGCCTTCTGGGCAAGAGCTTCTTGTTCAAATACAGCAGACGAAACGTTTATGAATTTCGACAGTTTTGGTGCCTATCATCCACAAAAACTATACGTCCATGATAGTCGCCTTCCATTTTCTCCGCGTCTTTCTCTACTTGACAACAAATGAACACTGTCTTTTCGCTACACACTCTGCATATAACCGTCAACGAGAGTCTGCTTACTAGCATCAGCCCATCGTTCTATGAATGGCGTGCCCATAGATTGCGCTGTATTCGTAAAACACGGGTATTGTAAATAATTTCCGAAAGCCCTTCGTAATTATATTAAGTGTGATTTTTTCACATAATTTTCCCCATCAAAGCCGCGAATCTCTGCCATCCAAGTTTATTATACACTGAAGACCTCCAAGGCTGTTTGTGTTACAGAATTGTTTCTCTAAGAGGCGACGCTAAACCTTCAAATACTTGTAGCCCACGGCCATATGTTAGATTAAAGTTTGGAATCATGGGGCGGACTGGCTCAGGGAAAACATTTGGATTTCGTATTCGGCAGGTACCGAGTTTAAATCTCTTACAGTGGTCATTCTGACCTTAGGTTTTTTTCTTGTTTCCCCTGTTTACTTAAGTGAATGACTCTTTCCTTTCCACGGATTTTCTGCTTTCCCATTTCAGATCATTTTATTCCATTGGTTCTGTTATATTGTCGAAGGTGCCACAAGGGTTGAGCTGGTGCACGGTGACGGTGACTGGCGCTTAGTATAAATTTCTGTCCCGGCGTCTTGTATGGGAGCTGTCTGAGAAGTTCGAACTTCTTAGAACTTTTCCCCTCACCTATGGGGATGTAGGCACAAGCAACCAGCTCTTGAGAAATGCTGAAGCACCGAAATATAGTGGGTCTCTAACAATCCAGTCTAATCCAAGACTTGGAATAAAAATCAATTGGAGAAATTCGAGAGCACGGCCGGGACTCTAACCACGGTTGGGGACTCAAATGGGGAAAATTCGTAGGTATGGTTGGGCAGGGCAAAGGAAAAAGTACATGAGCGTCGAAAGATAAAATGTATGCATTTTATTATCTCTTAGCGCCCTTACTAAAACAATTCCATATAAGCTGTGGTAAAAATACAGTGCATTTCAAAAGGATTTTAGTAGTGCTTAGCACCCGTTTTAGCTACTGAGCCATCACAGGCGGTGGACACTGATGATACAGAAATGAAATGATAAATTAGGAAAGGAATTTTAAAAAGAAGCAAGCGTTCCAGACCTAAATTTAGAGTACCTCCTTGGCATTTGTCGTTATGAGGACTGAGGAAAACCTGGAAAAAACTTAAGTTAGGGAAGACGGTCCTGTTGGGAATCTAACCCCAGATTCAATGACCTCTGCCACCCGTGACGGTCATTTCAGGAATGGATGGCATCAAAGTAGTTCATGAAATAAGTGTTACATATGTGAACTATGCAGAAATTCTTTCGGTTGTTGTTAATAAATAAACAAAGAAAAAGGTTTCAATGCCCGTCCTGTTCCCATGGAACTTGGGCATTTTCTCTCCTGACGTAACGGCATTGTAACCGTCCCTGAGCGAACCAAATGGGGGTGATGATGATATTATGCTCTATGAAGTCCTTAAAACTAATGGGAGCCACATGGGTCTTCCTAGTCAAGGAAGACATATCAGGGAAACGAACCCGGGACCCCAGCAATAGCAGATAGGCACCTTGACCACCATATACAATAAAAAAAAACATTGCTTTAAATAAAGAAAGGTCTTAATGAGTAACTTCTGTCGGTATTTGCCGGCAATAATGATTAATAAAGCATTGATATTGCAATTGGTTAGGAAATTAATGATAACACAGTAAAATCTTTTTGGTTTTAACTAGTGGAAAATGTGTCAGTCATGGACCACATATGGACAAACTTATTAGGGGCTAAAATTCAAAATATTGCAGGAGAGGAGCCGTGGGATGCTTTTAACGGACAACTAGCGCTAAGCCACTATGGCAGGCAGGCAAATTATTGGCCATATAAACCAAAATTATAAATTGTTTTAGACGATTCGGTGTATTTTTTTAATTGAGATATTTTTATAATTTACATACAATCTTCCCACTTGCCATTAGCTCTGCTCCCTTACTAAAGAAAAATGTACCCTGTGGTAAAAGTCGATAGTTCTAAGAGAACAACTTAATTCGCCCCACTTGATGTATGCTTCTTGAAGCCTATGAAATTCCATACTCTATAGTGCGAGCCTCCCTTGTCGGGTCAGAGGGGAACATCACTCATTGTGACACTGGCGGAGACATCCAGGCACAATCTACAATTCAAATTCGATGTCCCTCTGTGGCGAGCGCCAAGGATCGATAGGCGTGACGTCATAACTAGTACTTGCCTGTTACCGGTGCAATAAAACCATAGCCTGGACGTGTTAATGATGCACCTGCCTATCATCTGCACGCCAAGGAACGTCTGCTCGAGATTGGGTTTGTTATGCACAGCTGATAACGACCATTTCCCTCCCAAATTATTGTTACCTATTATACATACAAGTTTAATAAACTGTGTATTGCAAATCTAAAAAAAAGAAAGTATGTAAGGTATAAACTATAGTTATGAAAATAATGTCTATTAGTAGCTTAAAATATTAGTAGTTTTGAAGTGTTTTTCGGCAAGAACATTTATGTGGGTATATGGATCTCACTGAGGAATCATTAACCCTCGGAAAATGACTTAAAAATTACGTTTAGGAAATTATGAATCAAAATGTGCTGCTCAAAAAATTAGAGGAGCACATGTTTAAATCAAAGCTCTAAAATAAATATTGATACAATGCAATTTTTGACAGTCAGATGTTATGTTTTGAAGTATCGTTTAAAACTAGAATAAAGATATTTTAGGATTTGTTAGTTTTTCTCTGAATAAGTTAGTGAAGTTCCAAGAACTGTTGAAACCAAAGTGAGCGCTCTTTGGCTTATTTTTTCGAAAACCGGTTTTAACAGCAATCTGTGGTAGGAAATATTTATTTTTGCATTCTCTGAGGCAAATCTAGAGCAATGAGATATCTGAAGAAGCATCACTCAAACGAACAATTAAAACCACTTCACTGTATGAAAAACACAACTAAGCAAGGCGCAATACAGTAACTCCCCTAAAAGCATTCACGACGTTTTGGGATTGATACTGTATCTGCAACTCAAATGAACTCAAAAGGAAAGAGCGCTCAAATCTTAGTTCCAGGAAGATGAACAAAATACCCATGAGCCATGCAGCCAAGAGCGAATGACCTTCACGAGCTCGCTTTCAACAATGGCGTTCCCATCACAAAATAACACCGCACATTACGACAATCGGGTACAACAAATTGTAACCTTATATACACACTGTATAGGCCTAATTACACGCATTATAAATTAACCCCGTTTATCCGAATTTTTGCCAATCTGAACAGGCTTCGGTCCTAATTAGTTCGAACTGACGAGGCGTGTGTGTGTGTGTGTGTGTGTGCGTGCGCGCGCACTAAGTAATGGTCTAAAATGTTAAGGAAATACTTCCCCTCTCCCAGCCCTAGCGGAAAAAAAAATTATGCAATTATTAGCATCTTAAATTTGTCATTACAGGTATTAAGCAAGAGAAATGCATTATTCTGTACAAACATACCGAGAGTGCCAAAAAATGTGCACACACTTTCACAGTATATATCTATTTAATATATTTTAAAGTTGGACCGAAAAACAATAGTAATGTGTACATGTGACTCACATACTTTATGATAGCGTTGCTACAACAAAATAGAGCCAAGATTATCGTTTGAACAGCGGAAAGCAATTTTGAAGTGGTATTGGAAAACCAAGAATGTTGTTGAAGTTCAAAGGCAATGGCGATGTGTGTGTACAGAACAGAACCGCCAACGCTAGTAACAATTGCATTCGAGATACATTTGAGCCTCGTGGTACCGTGTGCGATGCTCACAAGAAAAGACCAGCTACACTGGCAGCACTTCGGGAAGAAATTGAAATGTTATGTGCTGCAATCGCTGAGGACACCCTCGCAAACGTTGTTCAATCAGTAGTTCAACGTACTCAGAAGAGTATCGACGCCGATAGTAGACATTTTGAGCAACTGTTGTAGGTGTAAAAGTTTAAGATGATTAATGCTCATCATTTTCTATTTGTGTGACTTCAGTTTTGTTAATTTAACACAGTTTTTTCTGTGCTTGAAGTGTGTATACATTTTTGGCACTCTCTGTTTATATAAACACCAGAAAAAAAAAGCACTAGAAGTACATTTAAAATTGATATGTACATTATATGTTATATCCTCTGTAGCCAGCGATTTCCTCTTGCCCATCTGATATTCTAAATAAAAAAGAAATAAATAGAACAGGCAGAATATATAGGAGTCAAGAAAGAAAACGGGAAAGAAGGAAACTACTACCAATCAAATAAAAATAATTTAACAATAAATTTTAATTTTTAATTTCGCTTTCTTGCCCATAAAGGATTTCAAGGTTTTTTTTTTTGGGGGGGGGTCTATTCTTCAACCATGTTTTTCTTTCTTTGTCATTCGCTTCCTACTTCCTTTCTCTGTTACAAGTTTCCTATTAGTGACATTAAATTTATATCAGTTTCCCATAGGATTTTATATGCCTTCATTCCTTATACTTAGTTTTATTGTTTCAGTAAAATAACTTAATAAGAAAAAAAACTTGAAAAGAGAAAGGTAGAACAGAGAAATAAGAGGACCATGTAGGATTATAGCAATGATAATAAAATGCATTTACAGTTAAAGGGAGAAAATGTGAAACAAAACAACAAGTAATTTAAAAACCAAACAAAAAATGCTGAAGGGTAAAGTATAAATTAGCTAAAGAAAACATGCAAAATAAAGAAAGGGGAACAAAATATAAGCAAAGAGAAATTAGCAACATAACAACGAAGTACTGCACAAAGAGAAAAGGAAAACAAAAAAACGACAGTAGCGTAAAAAATGTCAAAGGCGAAAAAGGAAAGGAAGACATAAGAAAACAAAAGGCAGGAGTTAAAAGCATGAAAGGGTCTAACGAGTATGAAAAAGAAACTACGGTAAGAAGTGTGAAGAGAGCAAAGAAGAAGAAATAAAAGACAAAGAAGTAGCTAACGAAAAGGAAGAGCAAGGAAATAAGCAGGAAAACAAGCCAAGCCAGTAAGTTGCAACTTTCACAGTTCAACACCCCAACATTCCTGAGTTGGTACTTATGACGTACGATGTTGTGCAAATGCGGCCAGAATATGCGAGGCCAGAAATTAAGTTCTTTAGTAATTTTTCCTCACATTCCTCCTCCTTAGTGGTTTACTGCATTCATGCTTTCACCAACATGAAGAAAATAACAAGGAAAAAAACTTCTGAAGTAGCTTCTCCTCTTCGGCTAAATCGTTATGCAGATTGGTATTACTGCGAAATACATCTTGCATCTTATCTCCTGCTTCTTTTGTGCAAAGGGATGGAAATGAGGAACAAAAGGAGAGGCAAAAAGTCTTCAGCCTTCTTTGTGCACAGCAGTTTTAACTGGCTGCTGAGATAAAACGTGGTTACCTTGTGTTCGCCACAAAAGTTACTTAATATGCAACGGAAAGTTGATGGAAAGAGAATGTGTCATAAAAAGATCTGAAGAAATATAATATCTAGCCCGTATAGCTCATTTTAAAATATTCAAGGTATAAAAGTGTTGTTACAATCTTTAAATTACACAGAAAACAGCAATATTTAATGTTTATTTAACCAGAACAGCGTTTATAAAACTACCTTGCCGCTGAAACTGCATTCAATTCAATTCATTTCAGTTTTGAGAGAACGTAGGCTTTCATGGCCGGAGTCATAGATGCCAGTTCAATTTTCTTTCGGGTTGTGTTTCCATACACTCATTTGTCACATTCATCAATTTGAACATATCATTTCATCTCTGGAATTATTATTCTGACTTCTTCACATCATTGCCTTGACAACAGATCATGCCATCACTCTCTACTATCGATACAATTACATCCAACTACTTTATATGTTTAAGATCATTTCAAACCAACTTATTACTGTTAATACTCTATAAATTAAATCTTGATTATAGTTTATTTTTAATTTAATGTTTTTCTAACGTCCTTATCTATATATCTACTTGATATGTTTTAGGTGTATGTTTATAATTGTACAACTTTATTTTGATCATCTTAATGGTCAGTATTTTTGTTAGGAATTAGATACTTTAAATTATTTTGCAATGAAATTGTATATTAATTATTTAATTTAAATTTTATCAACATTATTGTAATATTTTGTATGCAGAGGAAAGTGTCCGAAATTGGACCGTTTCCTTATTTGGACCACCTTTCTTTTCACTATATAGGAATATTTAAAGAGTTCAGTTGGTACTATATATGCTGGCAACACTGTGGTGGCTTGTTGTCCCATTGTGAGCAAGGCGTTCGAGGAAGTAGAGTCGTATTACTGTGTTTTCATTATTTGAGTTATGACTTTTGTGCAACAGATCCTATATGGAAAAAGACATAATAAAATATTCTATAGTATATTTTAGAAGTGCATTTTAATGGTTACTGAGTGGTGTTATGCAACCAGTTTTTAATTTCATGTGTTGGTGCAGGTATCCTTTAATTAATAATGTCCAGTTGCCTAATTTGAACCAACAAGGTTCTTCCTAAGTTTGACTGATCCATTTTGGGAAACTCATTAAATTTTTATATTAATTGATTATCAGTATTGTTAAATGAAAATTACGACCGAGTAGCAATGACTGGGACACTGGAGAGTGCCTTCCGAAAAGCAGGAATTTTACCTGTAAACAAACACGTATTTTCTGACTAAGATTTTACATCAGTTGATTGATAACTTTGACGTAATTGTTGAGGAAAGGTTTGTAGACAAGCCCACTAGCAGTAATAGCAAGGAAGTACCTTCTTCACAAGATTATCTAGTGATAATCGAGTCAGCAAAATTAAGTATTTAAATTATTGAAGTAGTCGATGAGAAATTAAACGTGTCATTCTTGATGCTATGTAAATAAATGCACAACTATATCAAAATGTCTAAATAAATTTTGTTTATAACAGCTACACATACAGCTAGAGCAACCATGGATAATAATTCAAAAGGAAGAAGGTCACTGGAAAGACCAGATAAAACATGGGGACATTACTTTTGATGGAGGTGGAACAGTTCGAAAGATGCAAACATTAAAAAGTGGTAATAATGTTGATGATAATGATGAAAATTTGCATAAACTACGAAACAAATTAAGAGTTGATGGCAAAATTGAAGACGCAGAGGATTGCTATTTTGGAAGATGGTGTATCTGATCCTGATTTTTCCTCATCTGCATTTTATGATTGACCTATTAAAATTTTTAGTATAGGTTTTAACTATATTTTACTTGCTTTAGAACACATCTCTCAGAAATGAAATGAACAGCAACGAAAGACCTAAAAACCATAAATATTTTAAGTTTTATATGATCATAAGGGCAGTATGTTACATCAAATCAACCAAAAACGTTGTATTTTTAATCAAAGTTCATTATGCACTACATAAAACACCGTGAGTTAAATATAAAGTAATGCTTAGACGACATTTACAGTCATTAACTGTAGAGGCCTGGCAGTTTCTCTTTTGTTTTTGCGCCAGGACCGTGATAAAAACAAACTTGCCGGAGCTTCTTCCCAACGAGAAACGAGCCTCGTAAAGAACCTCAGAGATAGAAAGCCGGAGTCCCTCGGTAATAACAAGAGATACTGGAGAAACCCAAATTACGATCCCGTGGAGTCACGTGATGTCGGATGTGAACACATTTCACAAGCCCAAGCGTGTGGAAGTTCACATAAAACAAGTGGTTTATGCAAGGGCTTCATAACTCTAAGAAAGAGTTTTAGCAATAAAATGCTGTTCAACGGTGAACATATGAGTAAAAGCTTTTTTCCCCCCTTGAAGATGTCATATGCGTCCAAATGCAACATACACTCGGCTGCAAAAGCTTGGATTGTTTGAAGGTTCCAAACACATAATATTGGAATAAGGATTATAAACAAAAGGATAAATGCATACGTGTGAAACAAATTACCTATACTGGAGAATATTGATAACATTCCGGATAAAAAGTTTTTCTGCGATAAATACTAGCAGAGATATTTGTGGAAATTTCATTTCAAACTAAGAAAACTATTATATCTCTGAAATAACGGTGCCGATGTTAGCATAGCCTGAATCAAATTGCGATATATCTTCAAGAGTTTCTATGAAGGACAATGAAATAAAAGCGTGCCAGATGCCAAAAAAGTTCATTGCACGTTTGTTACCTCAGAAGAAATCTCCATAACAACTGTTAATCCATGTATCTCACCAGAGACAAGACTCTAGGCTTTTGGTCTATTCACGGGTCAATGACCTTACCCAATAGCATGCATTCTCATTCATTTCAAATGTGCTCTTCAGGTTGCCAAAAATGAGAAAATCGCCTAAGAAAAGACCTGGGCTGTATGGAGCGTTTTTAGCCCAACTTTGAAGCCAATATTCGTCACCAGTTTGGAAGTGTGGGAGGCGGGCGTTATTGTGCAAAAAATAGCATACTGTGGCGTTTCGACTTACGGCTGTCTCAGTTTCCGTCAAGTGTTTTTGCATTAACTGTGACCTCATGCTCGAGAAAATCTACAAGTAGAGGGCCTTTGAAGTTAAGGAAAAATGCCGTTATGAGGGGCGATTTATCGGTTTCCATTGTTTGCTTTAGCGTTTGCTCTCGGTATCAAAATATTGCGCTACTTTTCGTTCCTCGTGACACATTCTTTCTCGTGGTATTGTTGAGATGACTCAGAGATGCTGGCATTCTGTAATCCTTTTGTTCCTCCGTCAGTTGATGTCGAGCTCACTATGCATCAATTTTTCGGTACTGCAGGTGGTTATTGGTGTTGTATTGGGAACCAGGATTTATATCAAGCAGAACACAAATTTCATCCACCATTTCTCTGGATAACACAACCCCTTGCTTAATAGCATCAGGAGTACGTTGGTCCTTTCCTGGGCCTGTCCTGAATTGTCTTAGCAATCTGCTAATATCTTATGCCACTCCTCGTGAGCTTGATGTATAGTGTTTGTCGAACACAACAAACATGCGACGAGACTTTCTGATACTCCAATACATTCAGCTGCCAAAAATGAACCACATCTCTTTTCTCTGCTTAACTCCCCTCCACTTCTGGTGGACGATATCGCTAAGTGCACTGAACAAACAACGAGTGTGCAAGGACATAAAAGTCCTTGTTGTAACGTGTACATAATCGAGTCATTATTAAAGCTATAATTAAGCACTTAAACATATGTAGTACTCTACAGTATAAGCAAGACTACATTGTTCAAACTCTACCAATGCTGCAGCAAGACTGGAGTGATACCAAGATCGCAACATGTGTTAAACTTACAGCTGAAGTGAACTTTCAATGTGGTTTAAAAAAAGAAAAAAAGAAAAAAAAGAAATCTACAGTGCAAATACCAGAGAAGGCAAATTTGGAATTGTTGTTGTAATATTCCTTGATATTACAAAAAATAACTACTATGTTTACATTAAAACTCAATTGAGCAACTTGAAAAATATTATAATGATATTACAAAAAATAATATAAAGAGTATATGTATTTAATTTTGATACTTACTTTTTCGCTTAGTTCAGTTCGAGTACAACAAAATTATTAATATAACTTGAACAAGGTGTATTACTTGATAACAGCGCTTCTGTACGAAACGAGGGTTTGCTGGCTGCTGTCCCGAACGGTAGCGGTCGGCTTTCTTCGCTACGGTTCGGCATGCAGCCAACATTGCTTCTCCGTCTACCTTACCAGAACCGCCAAACATTGCGGCTTTACGCATGCGTGGAACTTGTCTGTCCCTGTTTTACACACGCCAGACGAGTATCCGATTAGTTCGCGATTGTTGACTTCAAGAATATTTTACTGTTACAATAATGATGGGTTTTATTATTAGTATTTTAATTATTAAGGCCCATTATTAAAGCATTATTAATCTCCCCATATATCATAATGTAGAAAAATGCTGGTGAAGACATAGTTTATCGTGAATTATAGCTGTTTGAATCGCAAACAATCCTCCGTCAAAATATGAAAATAAAGCAATTAGAGACGTAATGTGGTTAAACAGGGTTTGCCACAAGGATAAAGTTCTTGTTGTATATTAATTAAAATAATCATAAATAAACATGAACAACATGTAACTGATTATGTTGGCATCACGATAATTATAAAATATGCAGCAATAAAAGGTGTAAATCAGACAGTAAATCAAGAGCGAAAAACTTTTCAAAATAATAAAAAGTTCATCATACTAAACTTTACACAACATTGGATTTTATTATCTCCTTCTGTACCAATTGAAGTTATCCCTTCAGAATAATATATCTGTTATTTTGCAAAAGCTTTGTAATCTTTAGTAATGTTTTTCCTGCTCGTGCATCTTAAGAAGATTGAAACGGTATAGCTAGATTCAAAGGACAAAAAGAAAAGATAAAGACGAAAACGTATATAAGAGTGATAAAGAAAAATAGAGACTTGACTTTGCAGGAAATAAATTGGACATAAATGTCAAGACTTCCTAGAAAACAACACAATAAATCAAGTCCCCCAGATAAAGTACCCATTTATACTTCAGATATCGCTTTTAATTATCAAAATATATAGCATGGGCACTAACTTCAAACTTGTTTTCCTCTTCTCTTTTTCGGGACATTATTGCGTCAAAATCCCCATTTACTTAGGTATGTTACATATGATTTATTTTTTATTTTTATTTATTTATTTATTTTAGTTCCTTTTCTTGAAAGGAACGTCATTTAACACCAAAGAAACGGCCAAATTCAACGAAGTAAAGCAGGAAACACGTTCCAGGAGGCTTGTGCTTATAGAAGAAAACTTCGGATAAGGAGAATGCTTGGGGTCTTTTCATATAAACGAAATATATGCAATACTTTAAAATGGAGAGAGCTATACAAGAACATACGTTACATAGTAAATGTAATATAATGCTTAAATGCGTTCACAGAAACACTCGAATATAAAACATTAATGTTTGCATTACATAGGAAAATTATTATTTAAATGAATGTATAGTATGATCATTTACATAAGTGTAACATAGCGCATAGGGCCATTTAAAAAGTTCTCCGAATGACTAACATATTGCAACTGCAGTTACAAATTAGTTTTGCTTTACAAAACCACCATCTTCCATAAAACATTTGTGAAAGAATACATGGATTGGTCAAGATTCGTCTATTTGTTGCAGTTCGGACATGTGTAAACGGGGAAAATGGCAAATATTGGACATCGTGCGGTTATTACTAAGTCCTTGGTAAACAATGCAGTATGAATGCAACAGAAATTCATAAAGTTATGAAAAATACTCTAGGGAATGTTGCACCACCATTTTCAACCATTTC
Organism: Metallyticus violacea; assembly: GCA_030762175.1. Taxonomy (NCBI): domain Eukaryota; kingdom Metazoa; phylum Arthropoda; class Insecta; order Mantodea; family Metallyticidae; genus Metallyticus; species Metallyticus violacea. The sequence goes on from CM060837.1 coordinate 66,118,508, forward strand.
CAAACGGTTCATGGGTTTAAACACGGACGTAAAAGCTTGGAAGATGACCCACGTAGCGGACGATCAAAATGTGTCAACAAGCAAAAATTATGAATAAGGTGCTTTACATGGCTCTGTAGGACCGCCGAATAAAAATGTTAGAAATTTCTGAAGCTCTGTACCTTTAAGGGGAACCGGTATTTCACTTTGTGGGGGAAGAATTGTGCTTGAAAAAATTAACGGTATGATGGTGACCCGCGAGTACAAAAGCGAATCAGAGTGCAAATCTCAGCAAAGTGTGGCCTGTTTTCAGAGAAATTCCCGTCGATTTGTGAAACATGGGCGTTCTACTACACACCTGGAACAAAATAGCAGCCTAAACAATGGAATCATTATGACTCTTCGCCGATATAGAGTCAAGTGTATGAAATCGGCCGGGAAGACCATGGAGGAGTGCATTGTGCTAACTTTTGGACCTATTGAAGACAAAAATCACGAGAAGAGGCGGATTTATCAAATAAGAAAACATCTTGCGTCAGCTCGCCCTCACACGTGTCTTTGCAATGGCGAAAATCATTTAATTAACTTGACGTTACAAATAGACACAAATGCTTTATGTCGCTGCTGTATTGCTGCTCTGCTGTTGTTACTGCTGCTAGCGCCGGAGCATTCAGAGAAAAGGGGAATGGGTTTTCTAGGGGAAGCCCGGTTTATAAGAGCAAGATAGCATGTTAGTGCATTTATAATGTCTTGTCTATTTAAATGAGACTGAATATGTGGGCAAGTTAACAGAATCTTGAAAGGCTTCCATTTAGTTTGCTCAACGCTACATGATATGTACGATGAATGAGAAGTTTCATTTAAATGAGATAGTTGTTGGATTTACAATGTCTTGCCTTGTGGAATCAGCTGCTGTTAGAAACTGATTCTGCTATTGCTAATAACTAAATTCACGTGAATGTGAGGTAATGCCATTTAAATCATGTTGTTACCAATTCGCAACTATATCATAAGTATTTTACAGCTTTCTTTTCAGAAATGATTAAGTCTCATTTAAATAGACAATACATTATAAATGCACTAACATGCTACTCTGTTCTTATAAACCGGCCTCCTCGATGGAAACCATTCCCTTTTTCTCTCAATGCTCCGGCGTTAGCCAGCAGAGCAGCAATACAACAGCGACATACAGATTTGTGTCTGTTTGTAACGTCAAGTATTTAATTAGGGTACGATTAACTGCCACGTGTACCTTATTCCTGACTTTGCTACATTGGACTTGCAACTGTTACCTAGAGTGATAAAATTCCTCAGTAGAAAGGAATGTTCGTCCGATGAAGAGCTTAAATCTTCAGTTGAGCCTTGAGGAATCTGGCTTTCGTGATGGAATAAAGGTTTTGGATCATCGCATTAGTGTCAATGTTGAAAAATAACAATAATTTCATAAAGTTATGACGTCATTTTGTGCTTCAATCCAAGAACTTTATACGTGACCTTTGTATTTACTCTATCTTACATACCCCCAAAGAATATTTGACAAAATATAGTTTATATATTATCAAGCAAAAATGTTTAATTACAAATTCTTTTGATAGACATTGTTACATAAATATTCTGTAAGAGCAAATTTGCATTTTGTTAACAATAATAATTTCATTTTTTCCGTGAAGAATTTTAGTTTAGTACTAATTTTTGATTAGTAATTATGACAGCTATAATATTTACAGAGTTGAAGAAAACGCTGTTGAGAAAACCTATTCGGGATCCTCACTCAAAAAAAAGTTGCAACCAAACACTAAAACAATTTTATACAAACGATTACCTGTCGTACAACATGTGCTCTACAGGTTTTCTGCCATTGTGTACAAGTTCATTCGGGTTTTATCCTAATCACTATGGCATTACCCTGATTCCCTATTACATTGTGGAGAACTGTTTCGATGCCTTCAGGAAGTTTATCTAGATTACAAGGAATGGCTATGAAGCGCTGTATTTTCAGTGCCTCGCACAAAAACCATCAAAGGACAAAGCAGGATTTCGAGAAGGATATGGAACACGAATGTCTAGAAATTAAGCTACCGGAAACAATTATTGAGTAGGCGTCCATTCTCATGACCAGTGGCCCCATCCTGTTGAAACACTTGCTGCAGCACGCCAAATATGTCCAAAGCACTCTGAAATGTTCAAGAACACACTTCAGATGTGACATCAATTCCTTTTACATGTACATCCTCCGTCCTCAATGAAGCACGGACCAATGAAACAGTGGAAAAATACAGCGGTCTAAACTTTACTTTCTTGGAATGTAATATTATCTGTACAAACTCACTCAGTTTTTCCCAATCACAAAACGAGCATTTTGCTTATTGGCATGGCCACTTAGGAGCACAATTCGTCAAACTACCATCATTTTTGGAGATAATTAGTAAGGTATATTTTATTTAAGAAAGTTCTTTCACATCTCAGATCATTAGCTTTCCATTCAACTCAGGACGTGAAACGGCCGTCAAAATTTACTCAGAGGCTTCTTCTTTCAGGCATTGGGTTATTTTACACGTCGTAAATCTACGACACGGGACCCACGGCTTTACCTCCGAAGGAAGGTACGCACGAAAAAATCCATCATTCCTGGCCGGATTCGAACCCGCAATCTTGGGTTTAGAAGGCAAATGTGGTTATCACTACACGACCAGGATTGATATTTTTGGAAAAGCTCAGGATGTTGATACACATGAACAAGATTGGTCTCGTTCTTTGAAGCCCTGACTCCTTCAGCTCATTGAGTACTATATATAACATTCAGAACCTTCCTTATTTATAGTTATGTGTGTCTGTATTTCCTTTTGTGCTCCTCTGTGCTGCTGTTGTTGTGCTACTTTTTCAACCTACATGTCCTTTCCTGCTTGTGGCAGCTGACCTGCTCTCGTAGACAAGTTGTATCCCAGGTCTTACTGATCTTTGAAGCAGCTGACGAACATTTTCACCCCTTAGCACTGATCTCAGTTCCTGAGAAGCCGAACAGCCCATATCAATAGAAACACAATTAATATCCCGATTTCTAGCAGCTGGAAATAACCTTTTCTTTGGGAAGTTTTTCCAAATGAGTGAGTGAAGATTTTTATTTTAATTTTGTATTCCTCCACGAGCACAGCGGGCTAGTAGTTCAATGTAAGTTAGTTTGTAGTAGATGGGGAGATTTCTTCTAATCAAACTGAACAGACAACTTGCAATGACTCTTTGGAACCTCTCCGAGAGTTACGCTCCTGTTATAGAACACCCAGAGTCTGTCCTTGTGGGGACTTTTGATGTTCTGGCTTCTGGTCTGTTGATTTGTAACGGTAAAGTGTAACTTAAGTGACATGGCAGATACTTCTGGATGGCCAGTCTGTAGTAGCTGGGTAGTCTTTTTATAGTTTCTAACTTCAGCTTACCGCGGTCACGATCTAATGACAGTATGTATTTCTTTATCTTGAGGAAAGCTGCAGTCATCCTCTTTGCTACATGATTGACACATTCTTCCTTCACTATTTTCACATCAGCAGCGTATACCGTGACTTTCTTCAGGTGGTGATGAGGCCTTTAGTCCTCATCAGGCAGTACAGCTGTGTAACTCATTCCAAACTTCTGCACTGGGGGGTGTAGCAGGCTGAAAAAAATATACAAGTGGGGCTCTTTAAATGACTTTAGAGTCCAAATGCAAATGTTGGCTCTCTGTAAATGCCCAATTATTCAAAGAACCATTTGTAGCAAAAAATAATTTTAACATTTTGACCAAATTCTTACAAAATCTTTCTCCAGTATTCCTTAATAAGAATTAATACGTATACCCTTTAAGGGGAGGGGGGCATCCTGCATAATTAAAAGTGCTTGTTTTATTAAAAGTTATTCATTTAGGTTGAAGTGAGTATTTTTGAGATCAATGTATTTCTTTTTTTTTAAGAAGGAGGGGCCGTTATATTACACAATAATAATAAAAACCATTGGATGCAAAGTATTTTAAGAATGATTATTTAGAAACAGAAGCTCAAAGGAGGGCAAAATGTGAATAAAAAGTGCAATCTAAGTACACTGAAATCAAGGAAAGTAAGTCAGACACAGCGCAGGTTGACCTCCGTTGAAAGCGAAGTTACGGGAAAGATTAGAGGCGATGCCCTTTAACACAAAGTACACCCCTTGCAAAAGAATGCCAATAAAAACTCTTCCAGTAAGGCACCGCAGACTTCGTTTCTCTCTACCAACCACCAAATTCTTGTAGGGCAAAGCAGTGGCGGCTCGAACTTTCTGTTTTTTTGCATATATTAAAAGAATAACTCAATTTATATTCCAGCACAGCACTTACAGTGAACGATTTTCTGTTGCATATCCACATCGCCTTAACCATAACTAATGACTTCATTTCTCTTTCTATTAACATAATCATATGATACATTATTCTGATTACATTTTTCAAGAATTTCATTTATATTATTCTATTTTTAATTGCTGATAGAAAATTCTTAGAGATTCTAAAATTTGTAATATTCTTTCTTATGTGGCTTATTGTTCATATCCTTTATTTTGGTTGTGCAATATTTATTATAACAAAACAATTTTTCAACATAATTACCATGCACTTGAAGGCACTTTTCACATCTATATTTTAATATAAAAAATTTGATGTTTTGCCTTTCTGAGCTGCTGCAATAACCTCGTAATCATTCTAAAAGTTTGTTTCCTGGATACTTTCTACAGTTCTGCAAATAATTAAAGGTAACTTGGAGCTAGATCGGGTGCGTATGGTGTATGTGTCATTAATTAAAAATAGATTTCGAGGAAATGAGACTCTTGTGCGCCGGGCATGGTTCTGATGAGAGGGAATTCCTTGGGACTATTTCTCATTCTTTTCTTTTTAATGGAATCACGAATGTTTAGTAATTAATAATGAATAATGTGGCTCATACTGAGGCCATGATTCAAATCACCATAAATTAACAGTCATCAACTTGCCTGTAGAGGAATGCACTTTAATTTTGCAAAGTGGTGGAGATTCTTGATGTCGCTATAGAAAGTTTAGACTCCGGATTTCTGTGGACTTCGTTCTAATGTCATCGAGTTTTTCTTCTGTAAGAACACGGCGTTTTAGTTTCGGTTTCTTATCAAGAACAGATGCCGTTTCCCTAAATCTATTCACAAGATTATGAACCGTTTCTGTGAAGCGCACAAAAAGCGGAGAACTTGTCTATAAATTGCTATCTTGTTTCTCTACATGATTTTGTTGTCACGTAGAAATCATACATGGAGATTCTATGTGCTAATGCATACACTTTTTGGCATTTTACCGGAACTAACACACTATAACATTGTGGGGGGAACAAAATCGATTGGAAACAAGGCAGGCAAATCAAAATTAAGCCGGCCACGCGTCCAAATGAAGACCCTGTATTCATGAATTCATTTAGGCCTTAATCGTTTCTTGTGCAGATATTTAATAACAGCATGAAGGTCGTTGTTGTCTATTTCTTTAAATCTTCTCAAAACATTTAGTAGAAGTATAGAAAATATAATCTGTTATATATAAAACTTAAAATTATACATATATATTGGTAATTGTATAAACGGAAATAATAAATAAGTTGCTATGAGATTTCGTTAAGTACAATAAATTATGTTCAACCTATTGTTTCCACCCATGAATTTGGTGTATTATTTTACTACATTACATTGGAGATATTTGGCAAAAAGTAATTTCGACATTTGCTTGCTCACCTATTGTTTATTTTCGTCCAGAATTCTTCTCTTTACAAAAATGTGTTTTGCATACATAAAGTGAATTTAAGACAAGGCTATATTGAAATTATGGTAAATTAAAACGTTCTAAGCTTTTTAACGTGCAGTATAAAGTGAACAAAAATTATGTTGATCTCAGACAAGAGATTTCAGAGCTTAATATTTTGGACATAATTTCTTTAGTATTTAATGTAGTCACCATTGTTATCAGCAAATAATATGGAAGACTGCGAATTTCATAATGATAGTACTCCTTAGGGAGAGGGGAAGCAAAAACACCCAGTGCAGCATCCAGATTGACAAAGATTTCGAATTGTCGTCCTAAGCGTAGGTTATTGCAGGAAAGGAGAAGATAATGATTTAATGAAGCAATGTCTAGACCAAGAGAATATGGTGGTTGAACTTTATGTGGTTTTGCATTATCACACAAAAAAGAGGACCTTTGGGATTCACGAATACAGCATGAACACGTCCCAATTGGGTAGAATACACGATGTTGCCAGCAGCTCACACCGAGTACTACCTTCTTTTGGTGTAGTGGTGGTTTCGGTAATTTGGAGATAGGTTTATGGGTTGCCAGCCAGTGATGATAGCGTCCTGGAATATCTCATCACATGTCAGCTGTATATTCTTCTGCTGAAGGACAACAGTGCCAAACAGGCGTCAGTGGGTACCGCAATTCTGAGCCGTTGTCTACTCATGTGGATACCACCACGACCGGGATAACATATTATTCCAAGATACTGCAGATGGAGCCGCATGGTTTCTGCACTGACGTCGAATTACTGTGTCACGTCCTCATGAGTTCGGCTATTCTTCACCTGAATAGTCGTTATATAAGACAGTCTTGTTATCCACTATTGCTGGTTTTTCTTAACGTGGTTCATTCTCCAGGATTTCGTTGCCTTCCTGGAACTTTGCGAAACGTGCGTTTGTTCAATCAGCACGGAAGGCCTGAAATATCCTTACACTTCGCTGCAGAATCATTGTTGCCTAGTTTCAATTCAAAATTTAAAAAAAAGATCCTATCATTAAACTTCGGTGTGTCGTGTTTGACAGCACTTCTCGAAAGTGGTTAACACTCCGAAATTTTTAATTTCAGCATCTTAAAGTTTTATGGATCTTCAGCCTTCCATGTGGACCCCCTAACCAATTCGTAAGGATTCCCACCGAGGTATTTGTCCGGAAAAATGTTAAGGTTCCAGTCAAGTCTGTGCCTCACCGTCCTAGGATTCCGGTTTCGATGAAGTTTCCGTCGCCACGTCCCTTCCTACCCGAGGCGCGCCTAACAATTCAATCTAATCGATAAACGTATATCGCAGTGACCAAATAAAAAAGATGACTATAAGTAGAAGTTACATAAAAATGCTGAAACATATTATTTTCAGTATTAAGAAAGTTTATCGCTTTTTCGCTGTGGGAAATTTTATTTTTGGATGCCCATCATGTAATGCTATCATGATGGAGTTAGAACACTCTTACCCAAGAGACGGTGATTAAATAACTAAGTGCATTAACAGAATCACAGCAATTCATCGAGGATGAAAATTCCATGCGACAAATAGACCTTAAAAGCGTGAAACAGTGCAACAGCTGCAGGAATCATTGGAAATGGCTCTAGTTCAGTAGCACGAGCCTGACAAGGGCATAAAAAACAGGTGGGGGGGAGGACCACCTGAACCGAGAGGCTCTGCAGTAAATTCCCACGCAGTACTGACTATGTTCTGCTTGTTTAAACATGAGCATAAAACACGTTCCTGATATCTCGAGTTTAATCTGCCAGAGCAGTACGGCCCGGATACCGCACTGGAAATAATGTGTTTACATCGCGTACAGGAGGAATATATACTACCTGTTGTAACAGCAGAATCCGCCAGATGAAAACGAAATAAGGGGGACACCTGTTTTTGCTGCGTAACTGCTGACTGGTTTGAAGGAGGAGCTCAAAAGTTGTTTCGGTAAAAACGTCGGTTTTATATTTCCAACAGGGCACCGATTATGCGCATTATGACAACCGAAAGAAATCCTTCCGTAGCCTTTATGTCTTAAGTACTCAAAAATGATTTTAAAAAATCAGAGTCAATAATTATTGCAAAACTAACTATTAATTAAGTACATATATTTTGAGGGAAAGAGGATATATACCCAGTACTCCCAGCTACCTGCTTTGCCAGGGGGCTTAGCTTACCAATGGTTACTTTTTACTTGATACTGAGAAATGATGTTGTCGGTCCTGGTGGTGTAGTGGTTACTATACTTGCCTCCTAAACCCAAAACGCGGGTTCGAACTCGGCCAGGACCGATGGATTTTTTCGGGCGTAAAAATCCTAAGTATGGCTTCCTTCGGAAGGGAAATAAAGCCGTGGGTCCCGTGTCGTACATTTACGGCACGAAAAAGAACCTCAAGCCTAAAAGAGAGGCCTCTGAGCAAAATTTGTCGGCCGTTACACGCCCTGAGTTGAATTGGACGCTGATGACCTGAGCTGTTAAAGAGCGTCCATAAACAAATCAATCACAAAAAAAAAAAAACAACAACAACTGAGAAGTGATATACAGTTCATATTTCACATATTGTTACCTCCAATCTCCGATATACTTAACTGTATTTTCAAGCTCTTTTGCTGTTTTTAATGGTGTTTAACGCCCGTTTTGCTATAAAGGCACCACATGCGGTGAACACTGGTGATGTATGAAATGATATATTGGGAAAGTATTTTTTAAGGGAGGAAACGTTCCAGGCCTAAGTTTAGGGTACCTCCCCAGCATTTGCCAGTTACAGAGTTTTACTGAGGAAAACCTAGAAAAAACCTCAGTCAGGGAGGACGGTCCTGATGGCATTCGAACCTCAGACCTCCCGCTCATGAGTCCGCGCCTTAACGACCTCGGCCACCCATGGCGTTAAGCTCCTTTCAGTATTCAACATGCCAAATATATTTTTACATTTATTGTTATTGACATTAAATAAACAATTATATTTGATTTTATGAACACCCTATGTTGAGCAATGCGTTAACTTTCATAAATCATTTGAGTAGACTATCTCACCGTTGACGCGCGGCGGTAAAATGAGGTCATTTTGAGTCACTGTTGAGTAATGATATGATTTATTTATTTATTTATTTAATTTATTTGGTTTATTTACGGACGCTCTTTAACATCTCAGGTCATCAGCGTCCCTTTCAATTCAGGGCTTGAAACGACTGATAAATTTTGCTCAGAGGTCTCTTATTTCAGGCTTGAGGCTCTTTCACATGCCGTAAATCTACGATACGGGACCTACGGCTTTACTTCCCTTCTGAAGGAAGCCTTACTTAGGATTTTTACGTCCAAAAATCCATCGACCCTGGCCAGAATTGTACCCGCGATCTTGGGTTTGAGGAGGCAAGTATGGTTACCACTACACCACCAGGACCGACATTCATATACGGTCAAGAAATACACTAGTATGACTTTTAAGTCATTGTTTCTACTGCTGTAAAATACATTTTTATATATTTTGTCTAACAATAATCTAAACACATTTCTCCGTGAGTAAACAAACTCATTGCCCATACACAGATCAAGTCACGCCCTTAACAGTAACTGTAGAGTACTGCATGCTGATCAGGCAATTTAGAAGGAACGTCATTTTAAAACCATTCTTTGCTGCATGAATGTGAAGCATAAGGGAATCAAACAACCCTCTACACAAAGACAGCCCCTAGCTGTACGTATTACAGCAATTAACTAATTACGATGTGCTTTTGACGCCGGTTAATTTAACTTCTTCCCCGTCGCGTTAGTGAGATAACCTAGCATTACGATTTAGCGTTAATTAAGGGATGGATTAGAACTGCGAACTCAAGCAAACTGGGTAAGGTAATTAGTCACTTTCATTTTATTAATCGAGAGAGTAACTCAGGGGGTGGCGTTTGGAACTCCATTCATGAGGCACGGGGTTCAAATTCCCGGCCAATCTGAATTTAGGAGATTTTGTGATTTTTTTTGTGATTTCCCTTGGTCACTTAGCCAATGAATATTTCCTTTCTATAAATTTTTGCTGTCTCATTTACTGTTTTTGTTACGGGGTTGAAAATGTCAGGCAAAGCGGGCTAATGCTGTGCGGCGTGGCGGAGAAATTGCGGAGAAAAGTACAAATCATAACTAACCTACTCTGACGCTGGTAGGGTAGGTGGATAGCTGGTAAAGCTTGTCTTTCGTTCACCCTTTGTTATACTCATATCTTGAAATCCCTTCCTACTATCATTGAGTTGTGCAAAAGTTTGCATATAAAAATTATTATCCTAGAATTACACATAAGGATTAATACGTACTATTAATATTGTTAATTAAACAAAATAATCTGTTATTAAATATTTACTATAAACATTGCAATTAAAATGATAATGGAGGCGTGAATAAATACTGTATCACCTGATAGTCATTCAAAATACATATTATATTTGTATGAATCATAACTTCATATACTAGAAAAACTCAAGAAAGTAGAAATACTTGAAATGTTTTCCCACTATCTACCAGTTGGTGAAAATACTACCAATTTTGATGACGAAACAGAAGCTGTAGAATATTAAATAGTGGGCAGGGCCAGTGCTGAGGAACATACTCCAGCAACTTAGCCTTCTCACGGCAGGCCGTAATCCGCGGGTGGTTACTTGGGTTCCGAAATTTGTTTCCAGATAGAGTGCTCTGACGCCAGTTAAGCTTCCACTCGAATCGCATAACCTCCTCGGCTCCATTCCAGACATTGGGGTATAAAACTTTCCAAAGAGCGCAAGCCACCATCACACCGCGCCAGTATAACCCGTCCGGGCACTTTCAACCCTGTAAATAGGACAGCGGGAAAATAATTCATGGAGTGTAAATATTCATCCCAGTATTCAAGTGACCAGATAAAACAAGACATAAATCAAGGTATCGAACTCGAAACCTTCCGATTACGAATATCAAGCGTTACCGCCTGATCTATGTCGTTCGTACTATAGAGTTTGTTCAGAACAAACAAGTTCCCAAAAGCAGTTCAAGATCTGCTACAAAATATGAAAATCAATTAGACAGCTCCAAAAACAAGCAATACCATAGCTCTTCAGTTTTGATTAGTGTTTAACGCCCATTTTCACTACTGAGGTACCACAGGCGGTGAACACTGGTGATACATCAGATGAAACGATACATTGGGAAAGGATTTTTTTTTTAAGGAAAGAAACGTTCCAGGCCTAAGTTTAGGGTACCTCCCCGGCATTTGCCAGTTATGAAGACTGAGGAAAACCTGGAAAAAGCCTCAGTCAGAGAGGACTGTCCTGGCGGGATTCGAACTTCAGACCTCCAGCTCTCGAGTCCACGCCTTAACGACCTCGGCAACCGCTTCAGTGAATACCATTCTAATGAGATAGGAGATAAATTAGCAAAAGAGGATCAAACTGCCCTTCCATAGCCTCAAACACTCCTACAAAAGAAATACGAACAAAAGAACAAAAGCATCAAACCAAAACAAAAGATAGATAATTGGAACAAATAATTTTATCTGAAATAAATACTCCCAAGCAGCAACAAAGGACGTGTTGGCAATGCTCAGACTCAACCCACAACAAAATTAATATAAATAATTCACCTGCAAGGACCCAACCACCGTCGTGAACAAAAACCGCCTACTTCAATGCAGCGCAATAGATAAACATAAAAAAATATAACCTAAGTAACATTTGTCCACTGGAAAGCAACAAGAATGAGATCTAATACTCGTTATTGGAATTAAAAATAGATAGTCTTATTCTCCCATCGCTAATTACGTCCTGCTGTTCCGATTTTAAGTGATGTTTTTTTTTCCAATCCATCCTTTCGGATGTTAAATATCAACATATATTTTGATATTCTATATTCTGTCATTCTTTTTTAACTATTTTACCCATTCCTGTCTATAATTCCCTAATTATTGTAATATTGGCTGCACTTCTAATTATTTTCTGACATGTTCTTTTCTTATATCTTTTGTGCATGGATTTTTTTGGGTGTAAAAGTACTAAGTATGGCTTACTTCGGGAAGGGAAGTAAAGTCGTGGATCCCGTGTCGTACATTTACGGCACGAAAAAGAACCTCAAGCCTGCTTCTGAGCAAAATTTGTCGGCCGTTTCACGCCCTGATTTCAATGGGATACTGATTGAGATGTTTTAAGAGCGTCCATTAATAAAATAAATAAAAAACGCTGCTTGAATTTTATTTTGTTCTTTTTTTAAGGCTCGTTTCCATAATAAAATAACTAGTAAGACCATGGCTGTGTAGAATCTTAATTGTGTGTCTTTTCTCACGCTATATTTCAGGGTATTTCTAATTGTTTCACACAAAACTTGGAACTTTTGTACTTTATATTAACACCTTGATCTTCTTCATATGTGACATCGCAATCTAAATATTAAAAGTGTGATACTTGTTAGCCATGGTGAAGGCACCGTCTAAGAGAATGAGACCCCAACAGAAAACCCCTGGTCCTCCAGGTAGGGGGTTTTGCGCTGGGCTGTAAATCCGTCATATATAAAAAAAAATCTTTCTCAGAAATCTCACATCGATAAATAGTATTAATTTTTGACAATGAAGATAGAATGCAAAAAGCAATATAACAACTAAATAAAATAAATAAAAAGTGCAATATGATAATTTCAAAGACCCCAACAAAAGTAATGGAATTACTAGGTACGTTTCCAATAAGAATAAAAATTTGATAGAAGAAAAAATAATAAAATATATTTTTATAGTTACTAACTTTTGACTAGAATACCTTCTCTTTTAAAAGGTATAATAAATATTAAACAACACCACTTATATTCCATAGGGCATTAATGAACCCAAAGAACGATAGCTAGCATGATTCATTGTTTTAAAATAGCCAGAACGTGCCCTCGGAAACTACAGATATTAATATAACTATTCCCCAATAAATCATTGACAACTACAAACAAGTTGGACCGTCTTTCAGGAAAGCACTGCAATATGTCATAACCGGCCACAGGTTTTCCACTCGGCTAGCGCTCTGCCACCCACAGTATATTTCAACGTCCTGTCGATAGAAACGGGATTAATATAAATGTTTAGCTCCAGCCAAAATGACCTAGATACGATTGGCTGCATGAGCAACGAGAAAATGGAGAGTTTTTATACTTTAAACCTAAAATTACAACTATTTTTATTACCTTGCAAGTATTATATTAAAGAACAAACATTAACCTTTACATTTCTTCAATCTCTTTCAATTAAGTCTGAGTCTCTGCTGCAAACTTTGAAAGATAATTTGGATTGTTTCCAGCTTATAAGAACATTGTGAAAGTTTTCCATGTACTTACATCTGTCATTTTGAATTTTTATTTCTTATTTTTTGCTTTTCTGGTAATATACAGAGTGTTGTTTAAAAAGTGGGAAACTTGAGAGGCATCATAAAAGCATCTCAATAAAAAACTAACATCATATAAACTTATGGTCATAGTTTTTATTTAGTTTTGTTGTGTATTTATAAACAAGTTAAGATATTTTTGTTCCCTTGATGCTGTGCTTATGTACGTCATATTGTGGCTTTTGAAAGGTCTATTTAAATGCTTTTGGGATAACTATCATTATACTTAATACAGCGATCGGGCTTAAGGGGGTACCAACTCATTTTTTGTGCAGTTGGAGCTACTTTACATTAGCGATAATTAGGTTAATTAATTACTACATAGGTGTTGCAAATAAACTTTGTGACCTGCTAGTTATCCTGGCCTCAATCCCTTTGGATTTCTACACATAAGTTCATTTAAACGGCACTGTATATTCCAGATGTAAAAGCGTGCGAACATTCTGAATTATCGGACAGAGCATGACAGACCAAGGCGCTGGGATGGTACCCGTCGTTCCAACTTGGATAATGGACGTCTATGTGAGAGGTTCCAAGGAGAATTTAGTTAAACTTATTTTTCTACAGGTGGTAAGCGCATCCCTTCCAGTACTATCTGGCCGGGAATTAAGATTTACTTGAAGGTGTAACAACAGAAATTTTGTCTAAGAATTCTTTTAATGCATGGATTTTTACGTGCGTAAATCTACAAATCCTGTTCAATATAGAATTCTGTAATTATTTATGGGCATAATACCTGGCAATAAGATTTATTTTACAATACTTTGTTAGCTCAATACGTAATGTATCAACAAATCTTCAGCAGGAGGACTATGAAGAGCTTATTCTTCACTGAAGAACATCTCGAACATGATTTAAAATATTTAAAGGGGAGAAAAGACCAATGACAAAGATAGGTGGCCCCAACGATCGAATTTGTGCTGCTATCATTGTAAGAGAGGATTGTCGAATAACATTAAGAACACTTTCAAAAATTCTGGAAATTTTACTGGATGCCATTTGCACGTTGGTAACTGAAAAACTGGTATGAGAATATCTGTGCACAGTGGGTTCCAATGCTGCCGATCCGCCTTTGGTGCCGCAGCAGTAAAAACAGGCGTTAAACACTGTTCAAACAAATACTAATGGTTGCCGTTCATGTGCAGTTTTGCATGCAATTGAAGAAGGTATAGGAATAGGCGGCGTTTCTTTCAAAAGTAACTATTGCTGATAAAACTTGTTTACATCATTTCGATTCTGAGAAATCGCCATAAAAAGAAATAACAGAAAATAAGAAGAAGAAATTATTGTTTCTGCTGGGAAAATTGTGCTCATTTTCTTTTTCGATAATCAAAGAATTGTTTACTCTCTATACCCTGTGCTTAGCCATGTGTGACATTTTGCCTTTTCCCTCAAATTGAAGAAACACCTTATGGAAAGGCATTTTGCATCATGCAGTTTTGAAGACTGAGAACGGAATTCTGAAGGACCTGTCAAAAATGGTTTCCGTTCGTCTTTGAAGACTAGCAAAAATACTGGAACAGGGATCTAACTGGGTCATCAAATAACAATAATAATTTATTTACTGGAATTAGTTTACGCTTTTGTCAATGCTTTCTTAATGATTGCAATTGAAAATGGGGGACAAATTCACAATAACAAACGTTTAAACACTTTATTTAAGAGGATTAGCCGAGTTTCGTGAAATGTCTAACTGAAAGAGAAGAAAGGAAGAAAAATAAATATGAACGTAAATCCAGTCGCTTTAAAATGTAAAAGAAGAAAGTGAAGCGTAGAAAAGGGAAAGAAGTAAGGGACACAAGATGAGAAAGAAAACGCCAAGAACAAACACAGAAAGTTGGATTATATCAAAGTGTGTTCTTGGAAAGCATGCAAAGTCACGCATTACAGTTTACCACTGCAAGAGGTAAATACCTCCCTGCCTTACGCTATCTACTCCCGGGTTTGTTTACCCATATTGTAGAGAGCCCTCTGCTGCTATGTTTAAACATAAATTCCTCTACTGCGTGACAGCGTTCCAATCAACCGCAAGAAAACATGGCTCAGTACCTCATTTTTAATCAGATACTTTGAACTGCTAATTACTTACAGCATCAAATTACCCAGATCATATAGCTTTAGAAAGCGCTGTGATTGTTGGCTGAAGAAGTAAATACATATCTTCCTAAACACTCCTATAAACACACAGCAAAAATAACTACCCATCTTCTCTACCAATTTAAGCGAAACGGAATAAATAGTTGTGAAAAAATAAGACCCTTACATGACTATCCTTCCCCTCAAAGAATTTCTTGCAGTAGCCTTAATAAACTGCGTTCTGTCCTTATTTATAAATAAGAAATATTTTTGTCAACAGCCTTTGTCAGTTGTTTGTATCCGAAGTGAATAGTGATATGATGGGAATAACAAATTTAACAAATTCATATATGCATATACATGTACATCTGTTGGCGAAACATGACTTTTTGCATAGGGTAGGCTTAGACATGATATGTCGGAATTAACTGAAAGTCTACTTTATGATAAATATACCACGAAAATGTTTCCGTAATGTTATAAAAACATTTATTCATGTTAATACATATAACATTGTGACTATAATGATATTATTAAATATATCTCCATCTGTGTCTGTAGTCACAAGCATAAAAAAATGACACGCGATATTATTACAACATATTGTCGACAGCATTTTCGATTTTCTGCAGTTTGTATTATAAGTTATAACTAAGGTTCGCGGATTCTTAGGTTTTAAACTATTTTGTTCCTCGCTAGCTAATTATGATGTTTTAACATAATTATCCGTTTTTGTGTTGTGGGCGTCACATAATTGAATCTTATGAAACTTAAAAATGACTAAAACTATCTTTTAAAAATTAAATTTAAATTAATTTTAAATGCAATTAATTTTAAATTAAAATATTATTAAATTTACGATAAATTACTTTTAAAACATTAGCCAACAATGTGCATCTTGACGAACTTCAAAGACAAATCACCGCCACGGGTGGCCGAGGTCGTTAAGGCGCGGATTCGTGATCGGGTGGTCTAGGGTTCGAATCCAGGACCGTCCTCCTGACTGAGGTTTTTTCCAGGTTTTCCTTAGTCCTCATAACTGGCAAATGCCGGGGAGGTACCCTAAACTTTGGCCTGGAACGTTTCCTTCCTTAAAAAAAAGCCTTTCCCAATTTATCATTTCATTTCATGTAGCATCAGTGTTCACCGCCTGTGATGCCACAGTAGTAAAAGCGAGCGTTAAACACCATTAAAAAAAGACAAATCATTGCATTTAATTTTGCAATATATTATTGTCATGTTGTGTTAAAAGTATTGTTTTAGAAGAAAATTTAACTTAATTTTGTAATACCATTGCTGCTAGTCATGTTCAAGACTATATTCTCAAATTGATGGTCTCATCTTTTAAAAGCCAGGTGTTACAATCCTGTAGTTCTGTTTTGATGAATTCAATCTTTTTCTCGTCTAGTTGATGCAAATGTTTTTTCCTAAAGGTTGATTCGTCTGATAGCTTTCAGCCACTGATGTGTTGAAGAAATTATTGAATACTGGGTTCTTATGGCCACCACAAAATCGTAATTGGAAATTTCTACTGCTGCATCAGCAAATATGTCATGACTTGTGACCTACGTGATCAAGCTGGAGAGATACCCTAACATAACCTACCTTGCTCACGGCTTACACCGTTTGGTTGAAGAGCTTGGGAACAATTTTCCAGAAGTGAATAACATTATTTAATCCGTGAAGAAAGCCTTTCTGCAAGCTCCCAGTCACTTCACTTGCCTTTATTAAAGCCAATTTCAGTGAATTTCCTGCAGATATTCAACGCTGGGAATCCTGATATATGCCACAAAAAGATGCAATGGAAAGCATTGACACAATTTCATAGATAAAAATACCAGGGGCAGTGGACACAGTCTGTTCTTTGAAGCCTACCAAGATTCTACAGCGGACCCCAAGGCTTACAACAATGAAAATGATATCTGCTGTTCTTCAGGGGGAACAAATTTCAGATGATTTACCATGGGGACTTACATCAGTGGCTATATTGAAATTTGCACGGATGAATTCATGCTGTGTCGGGAGAACATGTTCTTACTATAAGAATATTTTAAAAGACAACAGAAAAAGGTTCTATCATAGAAAACCTAGCAATTTATTTAATAGTGCAATACAACAGAAATCTTAATAAATAAAAAAATGATATAGTTTATTTTGATTAATTGAAAAAAATTATAGTATAGCTTAGTGCTTTACAACTTAAAAAATAAAAACAATATTTTAAAACTTTTAAAATTTTCAGTACCATAAAGTATTTGTGCCATCTTAGTATTGGAGCATGGCCAAGGGATGGATGGGCCAAGGAACATTAGACTCATGCACCCTGATGCGAATATTAAATAGAGCAAAACGCCTTAGCCATGTCACTTAAGAGGAATAAATTTCTTGTGCCTCACAAAAAACGTGCGATGTGTTAAAAATAATACATTTGTTTAAATCCGTTCCTTTTGTTCTTTACCTGAACACTAAGCACTGAAACCTATAGCAGCTTTTGCGTCTACCTCATTGAGGAAAAGGATAAGATGAAAAAAGTGAAGCTGGCTAGTTCATATTTTCTTATGAACTAGCATAAATGTTATCATCAGCAAAAGTAATGGCGAGTCCAGGGCAAAAACCCGCCCTCTCTAATTCCGATGTTCTGTGTTTCACTGATGGCTCAAGAACAGGTGAGAATGGCGGAGAGAGGGAAATTTCGGCACACAGCCCTGTTAATCACACAAATGAACCTGTGTCCGCGAATCATATTTTTTATTGAAATATGAGAGAGCTGAAGAGGTAGAAAATGAAAGAGAAGAGTAAAAAAGTGTTAGCTTTGTTAAACTCCCTTGTGCATTGAACCCGGGTCCTCTTGGCAATCCAATAATTTAGCAAACGGGAGGCATGGACAAGGATATAAATAAAGAACCCTTCATTCGTTTGTTATCTTGCAGAGGACAATATGGCCTGTTTTTGTAATGTCCACACTTGGCACAACGTCCAGAAAAAGATTCCTCTGCAATGTAAACTTTGGCAGCGTTTTAAGTCCAATTTAATCCTCTTAGAATTATCGTTCTTACAGATATTTTTTTCCAGCTTAAAGAAGATTTATTTTCATTTACATCCGCTCCAGCTTTACCATGCGGAAGTTCAGATAAGAAAGTGAGAGCGAAATCGTTTTCATACTTCCTATCACGTACTCCATAATTGAAAAACCGGTTTTACAAACCAAGTACTTAGCGAGCAGTAATAGGGTGAACAAAACTAAAAATCTCTGGCATACAGCGTGCCGTTTGTTTCAGTCTCTGGATAAAAGTTGAGAATTGACATAGAATAGTGTATTTCATCCTCATGAGAAAATGCAACATGTGAAATTTATTATATTAGTTTATGGTTTTAGAAAAAAGGTTTAATGTTAAAAATCTACTATGTTATATAGTGTGTTCACTAAAAGTTAACATACATATATGACACTAGAACGCCAAATCATTTTCTGAATGTCAAAAAATGAGGTGACCGTAACTTTTTAAGTAGAAGCAATCACTTTTGCTTTTATAGGCGTTGGCGACGCTGGAGATTTCCACATACAGCTAAACTGTTTACTCTCAGGATAGAAATGAGGTAGCCAGACTTCATCAGCAGCGACACTTTTTTAAAGAAACTGCGCATCTTCCTATAACATCATCTTCCAACTGCAGGCAAACCTACAAGCGAATATTTTTTGTTAGGGAATCGGCAGTATTGGAACCCACCGTGCACAAACACGTCTCACATGCAACTTTTCAGTTACCAGTGTTTGGGTGGCACTCAGTGA